>JAGDQN020000098.1:617422-627539 GCA_019206885.2 Microtus richardsoni | reverse complement strand
CACCAATGATAGCCTTTGCTGGAGAGGATGTGGAGTAAGGGATACACTCATCCATTGCTGGTGGGAATGCAAACTTGTGAAAATATCATCTGGAATTTCCCCCAAAACCTGAAAATACATTTGTCATGTGAACTAACTATATCACTGCTGGGAAGACACCAGATCATTTCTGTGAAATGTCACCCTTTCCATAGCAGCTAGGAGCTGGAATCATTCTAGAGGCCCAGCAACATATGAATGTACAATATAGATGTGTTTTAAACCCATTTTTTGTTCTATCTGTACAGACACTCAGGTACATGCTCCTTCTCATTAAACTTATTAGATCAGTAATGGAAGATTCAAAAAGTATATAGGATAGTCAATTATACTTCAATTAAAACAGTTGTTTTACTGTTTCAAATTGAAGATGTCCTTGATGACCCTGTCTTGTGGACTATTAGTTTAAAATGTGTTGCATCATTTATGTTTTGGTTTATTTGTTTAATTTTGCAAAGATGTGTTGCATTCTATTATGTGCATTTGTTTAACTCCATAAAGCTGTGATACTTTGCCTGACAAAATCTCCTGATTGGTCTACTAAAGCTCTAAATGGCCAATTTCTAGTCAGGAAAGAGAAGTCAATATGGCTGTTAAACAAGAGAATAAATAAACAATATTTGGGAACATTTACATTTAAAAGGTGATATTATATAGTTATTAATAATTTGCATTGGTATGGATCTTGGTTTATTGATACAAATTTAAGGTCAATTTTTATATGATATGTATTTCTGAATGAGTAAGGTATTGTGATTGTGTAGTTCATTTTAAAATTTAATGTATTATTAAGAAGTATATGTAAATAGATTAACATCTATAATAGTCAAGTTTGCAGTCATGTTAGTTCGATTTTCTAGATGTACAGAGAAATATTTCAGTTATATAGGTATTCTGAATAATAGCTAAGTTTTACATAATCTTTAGCCAATTGTGATATAGGATAATAGTTCTGTATTTTGAGACTGTAATCGTATGAATGTCTTGTGGTTATTGTCTTTATAAAATTGATACAAAAATAGAAAGGTCCTACTCCCTTCATCTGCTGTGTCAGACTGTGAAGCAGAGGACACGTGCTAGGCTGTACTTAATAAACAAAACCTTGCTTTTGCAAAAAAAAGAAAGAAAGAAAGAGTCTTCAAGACATTATGAATGACACCAAAATGTGACTAACAAACTGCCAATATAGGCAGAACTGTCTTTAAAATTTCCTGGTTCATTAAAGAGTCTACTGGATATTATGAGCCAGTAGGCTAAAGATGTATTCCCCAACAGTACAAAAGAACTTATGGTAACTGTTCAGGCAGCAAAATGTCTCTGTCAATTCTAGAGTTTTGAATGTTGTTTATAGTGTACTTCCTGTTTACTTAGGTAATGTTATATATTCTGGAGTTTTTGATGGAGCTAAAAAAATTATAGTTATTGTTTTCCTTAGTTACGATAAAAGATAAAGTAGATATAAATATTGTAAATGTTATTCGTGCTTAGAAACTGTTTTGTTATATATAATTTTACTATAATAAAGTTAAAACTTTCCTTTTTGTTTAAACAGAAAAAAGAAAATAGTTTAGGAGGTCCTTCTGTTTATAAGAATAAGTCTCCCTTCATTTATTTGGGATCTGGGTGGCAGTACACCAAATAGTTACAAAAATAATCAACCACAATACCTAATATTTAAACATAAATGTTGTACCAATTTATGTGATACAGTCTCCGTCAACTTTCCATTTTCATTCTTAATTCTCTGGTAAAGAATGATTATCCAGGGCCAGAATTAAAAACCTAAATTCACAGGAAAGAAATTTAAGCCTCAAGGGATTGAGGTTGAGAGGGTATATCTCCTGTAGAAATGTAAATAGTATAGATAGTAGTAGTGGATGCATTGGATGATGGTTGGAAGGGAGAATCAAAGGGGGAAGAAAAGGAAAGAGAAGAAGGGAATAAGAGATAAAAGGAAGAGCCATTTAAGGGAAAAAAATAGAAACTTAATACAGTAGAAGATTCTAAAGGAGAAATGTAAACACAAAGATAAGTTAGAGCTCCTTTGGTTTATGATTTCCAGCCAGCATTATATGCTAGGTCAATGATAGAAAAATACTTGTTTGAGTAACCAACAATATCTGCTTTGCTTAAGGTTTTTCAAAGAAATAGAACCCACACCTCTGTTGACCAAGAAACAAGCTGGGGACATCTCCTTGGAACCTGGGAACCCCTCTAGAGTCAAGTCTCTTGCCAACCCTAAAATGGCTCCCTTAATTAAGATATCTACTTCCCTGTTCCCATATCCACCATTCCTCCATCTCAATCTTCCCATTCCACCAGGCTCTCCCCAATCATTCCCTTCTCCCTTCTTTCTCCCCATGTCCCCTCACCCCCACCCCAACCACACTGCCATGCTCCCAATTTTTGCCCATCAATCTTGTCTACTTCCAATATCCAGGAGGACAAATACATGTTTTTCTTTGGGTTCACCTTCTTATTTAGCTTCTCTAGGACTGGAAAGGGAGGGGAGTGAGAGGCGGAAGGAAATGGGAGGAGGTGGAAATTTTTAATGAATAAATAAAAAAGTATGAAATTCAAAAAAAATAAAACCCATACTCTATACTGCTTGAAAGACCAGTATCTGAGAATAGATACTATAAGAAACTACAGTAAAGATAAATATCAATCTTAAAAAAATAAGATTATATTAAAATGACTCCATATAACACTTTGCTAAATGTAAAATAAAGATCAGTGCCTTGCTCAGCCATGATCTAAGAAACTTCCAACTGTAACAGACTGGAATAAATACAGAGACCTAAAGCCTGATAATATTCTGAGAGTGAGAGACCTTGGGACCTTCATTACTATACAAGATGTCTTCATCAAATCCATGGTGTGAAGAGTTCTCAGCTGCTTCTCCTAGAATGTGCTTACATTCCACAAAATGAATGGATTGAGAACTAGGTGTGTTCCCTAAACAACAACTATATGAGAATGGTCAAATTTTATAGGAAAGTTGGAAACTTGTAGGCAGACTTTTCTTTCTCCAGTGCCTGTAAACAAATGACATACACTGTGAATTATTAAAAAAATTATTTTTGGGGCAATAGCACTGGATTGTTACTTTTATTTATATTAAAACATTTCTATGATTCCATATGTTGCCACATAGCTCTTGTCTTTACCTCTCCTCCATCCTGTACCGTCTGCATCTTCTGGTGACCTCTTCTAACTCTGCCCTATATCTTCTAAAAATTCTCCTAGTCTTACTCTCCTGCACCATCTTTCCTACCCAGGTGTACACCTATCAGCATTTTAGTAAGCAGTGAGAATAATGCATATTTAAAGTGTGGAAAAATTGTTACACATCAGAATCCCATCCAATGGGTGAGAAAAGAGAATGAAATTAGTAGCAGTGTGGGCATACTAATCAAAAATCAAGAACTCAGGAAATGTGTGAACAGAAGGTTAGCACTGAGGTGTGACCTTAAAATACAGGAACAGAAGAATTTTAATGGCGATGGTGGGCGAGGAAGTGGATGCGGGTTCATGCCAAGATGTGTTTACTATGATGAGTGTAGTACCTATGCTATGTTATTTCATTCTCTTTCTGTAGGAAGTCAGAGACACTGTTTACCATATTGTAATAACCAAGTAGGATAGTATCCACCTCCAATTTATAAAGTCTAGCCTGACTTCCCTCATGCAAATATATCTTCTAGCTCTATGTTAAATCCCCTCCTGTACTGTAGGAGCTCACATCTCTCTCATAGGAGGCCGACCTCTGAAGAAAAGGAGGTATATTCTAGAAGATGAAACTGTTTGAACTTCTTTGCCTGATGACAGCCCTTCCTGGTGAGTGTTCCCACTTCATACATGTGTTCATGTGGTTTTCTGACATCATGTGATTGATAGAATTCACTTTTTTGTCTGAAGGAATTCTGTCCCAGATTCAGCTTCAGGAGTCAGGACCTGGCCTGGTGAAGCCATCACAATCATTGTCCCTCACCTGCTCTGTCACTGGTGACTCCATTACCAATGGTTACTACTACTGGAGCTGGATCAGACAGTCCCCAGAGAAGAAGTTGGAGTGGATAGGGAACATATACAGTAACGGTGGTAGTACTAATTACAACCCATCGTTTAAGAGCCGCACCTCCATCACAAGAGACACATCCAAGAACCAGTTCTTCTTGCAGCTGAACTCTCTGACCACTGAGGACACAGCCACATATTACTGTGCAAGAGACACAGTGAGGTAACTTCAGCATTAGCCCAGACACAAACCTCCCTGTAGAGGACCTCTGGACCAGCAGGGGGAGCACAGCCCTAACTGATCTCAGGAACTTTAAAACTTCAGGCAGAGAAAGAAAACACTTGGTTTTCGCTGGTTTTTCTTCTAACTGCCTAAGAACAGAGGAGATAGAAGTTCATTCTTTTCTCTGATCAGGAAATATCTTGTTTTGTCAAGCCACATGTATTTGTTTCTAACTGTGTCACTGAAGACAGGGTACGAGACACTATTTCATGTCTTTTTGAATGTGGATGAAGCCTTTACCAACAGGGACATCTTTTTGGTTGTAGGAATATGTTTTAATGATAGAGGCTCTTTGGAACTCATCAGGATTTACATGACAGTAATTTTCCTGTATCAATTCTGATTCCACTTTTGATTGTTTACACACTCCTCTCTGTGTGTTGGAGCACATCCTAGTCTGTTCACACAAACCAGTTGCTGGGATGTCTACAGCATGATACATACTGTGTTTTGGGCTCCACATATCACTACTGCTGTATTACCAACTGTGTGATGCAAAGAAGTGTTTGCACTGGTGTCACGTGTGTAGGAGGGAATGGATATAATAACTCTGTTGTCAATATTAACTGACTTGCAAAGACAAAATATTTTGTGCAAGAAAATATATCAATTGATAGTAGAATTTAAAACATCATATGAATTAAATACTGTGTTCAAATTGATTATTAATATATTTAAATGTGACAGAGAAGGATCCACCTCTGACGTAGAAGAAAATTGAAAAGTTTGTGTTTAGATATACTTGGACCTTCACATTGAGAGATTTTTCATTGATTTTAATAATATAAGAGGAATGTAATTCTAATCCAAATATAGGCTCTGAAACTTTGTGCCCACTTATGTAACTAAAACAAAATCAACAGTGTAAATGGAATCTTATCATACCCCCACTTAAGTGAACAACCCCTCCATTCAGTTACCAAGACATATATTAAATTCTGGGATATTTTTGTCAAACTCTTTCTGAACATTAGAAAAATTTAAACAAACCAAGTGTAATAAATATTGTCTGAAATTAATAACCCCCAAACTATCATAACTTTACCAACAAGGTGGGACAGCATGCATAGTTGTTGCAGTCCCTCAAAACCTGATCTGAACATCTGCCTCTCCATTGAATATATCTGTCACCATCATGTAAAACCACAGCCTAAAGATTATTCAGAAAGAATTAACAACTCAAATATAAGATTTCTAGGATAAAGAAGTGGATGGACATCCAGCCATGCCAACCAAGACCTACAGACTATCCTCATTTTTAAGGATGGCCTTGTGTAAAGAGTAGTGGGATTCCAAGCTGAGATTGACTGTAAGAGCAGAGATTCTGTCCTCAGCAGCCCTGGATTGTGCTCATTCCCCACATTTCTGAAGCTGGATTGTGTCTTTCACCACCTTCTGATGGACATCAACAAGAACAGTGATAATAAGTTTTATATTTTGGAGATGTTTTAGAGGGAGTTTTTTTTTTTTTTACTTTGATTTTAAGTAGCAAGTTTTGTTTGTAAAGGTTGTAGAAATGAACATTATCCTCCAATACAAACACACACTTTTGAAACACATAGGAAAACACAAGGATACTGACATAATCTGAGTATTATGCTCCTCTGGGACAATATTTTGCCATGGTTTTATCAAATCAGTAATAATATGAGAAGTGTTAGAACCTACAATATGGAGCTTCTTATAATTAAAAGAAACAAGAAAGAATCACATTCTTTACTTTCCTTCTTCCTGAATAACACTTGTATATACAATCAAGAGAGTCATGAATGGCCCTAAAGTTTCTGTCTATAATTAGAACATTGCCTATCGAAGTATTATTATCAGAAACTTTATTCCAAGCTTTTAATATCAGCTTGGGTACTTTGGCCATTAACCATATGAGGACTGGAAAACTGTTGAGCAACTGTTTGGAGGTCTCCTTACCCTACAATTTGATAATAAGTAATTCCTAGAAAAATCCTTGCATTTGGTTATAAGCTGCATTGGATAGAGATTTGTTGATACTGTACTGAGGTCACAGATTAAACTGATGGGTGGTGAGATTTTCCTTAGAGTTTGCCACTCAAAGGGTATCCTTTCATGCATACTTGACATACATCTTCCATTCAGGTAGTGAAAATACTCTCATCCCCATTCTATAGAACATTTTTTTAAAAATTGTTCTATGTGGTAAATGCAGGATTTTCAAGTGCAAGATTTTGCTGAATTTCTATTTTTAAATTGATATTTATTAAAATCTACACTTTTCCCTGCACCCCTCCCTGTCTCTCCTCACCTTCCATACTCCTGCAAAGGTCCCCATGATTTCAACTTAGTCAGGAGATCTTGTCTTTTTCTGCTTCCCGTGTAGATTAGTTCTTTGTATGTCTCTCTTAATGTGTTCAGTTTTGTCTAAGTTCTCTGGGATTCTAATTTGTAGGTTGGTTTTCTTTGCTTTATGTTTAAAAACCACTTAGGAGTGAGTTCATGTGATAATTGTCCTTTTGTGTCTGGGTTACCTCACTCAAAACAATGTTTTCTAGCTCCATCCATTTTCATGCAAAATTCAAGATGTCATTATTTTTTCTGCTGTGTAGTACTCCATTAGGTAAATGTACCACATTTTTCTTATCCATTCTTCGGTTGAGGGCATTTAGGTTGTTTCCAGGATCTAGCTATGACAAAAAATGCTGCTATGAACATAGTTGGTCACATGTCCTTGTGCAACAATTAAGCATCCTTTGGATATATACCCCAAAGTGGTATTACTGGGTCTTGAGGAAGGTTGTTTCTTAATTTTCTGAGAAATCTCCACACTGACATACAAAGGGGCTGTACCAGCTTGCGTTCCCACCAGCAATGGAGAAGTGTTCCTTTACCCCACAACCTCTCCACCATAAGTTGTCATCAGTGTTTTTGATCTTGGCCATTCATATAGGTATAAGATGTAATCTCAGAGTTGTTTTGGTTTGCATTTCTTTGATGACTATGGATGTTGAGCATTTCTTTAAGCATCTTTCAGCCAATTCAGATTCCTCTGTTGAAAGTTCTCTATTAAGGTCTATAATCCATTTATTATTGTATTATTTGTTCTTTTGATGACCAATTTTTTGATTTCTTTATATATTTTGAAGATCAGCCCTGTGTCTGATGTGGGGTTGTTGAAGATCTTTCTCCATTCTGTATGCTATTGTTCTGTCTTCTTGACCATGTCCTTTGCTTTACAGAAGCTTTTCAGTTCCAGGAGGTCCCATTTTGCTGTGGGAGCTTTTTCTAATTCTTCAGCCAATAGCTGCTGAGATACCAGCCTACTGGGGCATGGTCTTTTTCTCTTTAAAAAATAACAAGAGCACTCCGATTGCTCTGTTGCTCCAGCGACTAGACTTCTTTCCTGGCTGTCATATAGGATGGTGTTCTGTAAGTTTTTCCACTCAAATAAATAACCCTTTGAATCCAAACTCATGTGGGATTGTTTTGCGCTTTATCTGGCACCCAATATTTGCACCCCTATCCTCCGGCTCAGCTGCCTGCCTCTAGCTTGGCTGCCTGCCACCATCTTGGCTTGGCCAGCTCGGCTTGGCCAGCTTGATGTGGCATGAGCCCTCACTCAACCGTGGAAACTCCATGCTTCCAAGGATCCATGTGCCTGGGCAGTCTTAGCAGGTTTTAAGCTCAGCACTTGGGCAGCAAGAGTCAGAACACATGCCATTGCCCCATCCAGTGGAAGCACTATTTGAAATACTCACCACAGCATTCACACATAGATACTTTAGAAAGAATGTTTGAGAAAGTAAAGATAATTTTGCCTAAATGGGGATTACAAACTGTTCCTGAAGAGATTCAAAGAGGAGATTCTGTTAATTACCTAGTTTACAGAATAGGTTTACTGAAAATTAGGACAAAAATGGCACAAATTAGGAGAGACCAGTTATGGACTCTTAATGACTTTCAAAGATTGTTAGAAGACATTTCCAGTCTATGACTGGCTGTGGGAATAACACCTGATCTAAGGATTCATTTAAACACAACCTTAGATGGTGACAAAGTTTTGAATAGTCCCAGAGAATTAATAGCTGAAACAAAAAAGAAACTGATGATGGTTGCGGAAAAATTACAGAAGGCACATGAGGATAAGGTGAATCCAAATCTTAGTTGTATTCTAGTTATCTTGCCTTAGAGAACTACTCCTACCGGAATTTTAATGCAGAGGGAAGATATTATTTTAGAATGGATCTTTTTTACCACACAAACCAAGTAAAAAATTAAAGCTTATATAGAAAAGGTCTCTGAATTAATTATAAAAAGTAAACTTAGACATCATCAACTAACAGGTATAGACCCAGCAGAAATTATAGTGCCTTTCACTACTGATGAAATAATAAAGTTATGTTAAGACAATGAATCATGGCAAAGAGCTTGTGCTATATTTTTTGGAGAAATTAATAGCAATTATCCCAAAAGTGGTAGACTTAACCTTATAATGAGAATGTCTTGGGTTCTTCCTCAAATTTTATGTGGTACTCCAATAACTGGAGCCCATACATTTTATAATGATGCTAATAAATGAGGGAAGGTGTGTTACAAATCAGTCAAATTGAGAAAGGTGGAACAAAGCCCTTATAATTCTGTCCAGAAGGCAGAAGTATATGACATTCTAATGGTGCTAAGGGATTTTAAAGAAACTCTTAATGTAGTTACAGATTCACAATATGCAGAAAGAGTTATCTTGCATATTGAAACTGCTGAATTTATACCAGATGATACAGAGTTGACTTCATTGTTTATCCAGGTACAAGACATAATCAGGAATAGGCTTTGTCTGATGTACATAACACACATCTGGTCCCTCACAGGTTTCCAGGTCCTCTAGCCCAAGGTAGTGCAGAAATTGATCAATTATTGATTGAAAGCATGTTGCAGGCTTCAGAATTTCATAAAAAAAACATTATGTGAATAGAAAAGGTTTAAAGAAATAGTTTTTCATTACATGGCAACAAGCTAAGGAGATTATAAAGAGATTCCTTACTTGTTCTTTATATAACCAAACATGGCTAACTAAAGGGACTAAACCAAAGGGTACTCAAAAAAAATGAAATCTGGCAGATGGATGTGTTCAACTTTGCAGAATTTGGAAAATTGAAATATGTAAATCACACCACTGACACCTATTCAGTTTTGCAGTGGGCAACTAATTTAAGCTCAGAAAAAGCTGATTCAGTAATCACACATTTATTAGAAGTTATGGCCATCATGGGTATACCTGCACAAATAAAAACAGATAATAGTCCAGCTTATGTCTCTAGGAAAATGAAAAGATTTTCTGCTTATTATAATATTAAGCATGTTACATGTATACTATACAATCCTACAGGTCAAGCAGTCATAGAAAGATAAAATTGAAATATAAAGGATATGTTAAATAAAAAGAAAGGGGTGGAAAATGCCCCCAGAAATAGATTACATAATGCCGATTAAACTTGAATTTTCTTAATGCTAATGAGAAAAGAATAACAATGGCAGAAAGACTTTGGTTTATGGAAAAGTCTGCTGAACTAAATTAACTGGTTTATTTCAAGGATGTGCTGACCTCTCTCAATGGAAGCCAGGAGATGTTCTATGTTGGGGAAGGGGTTTTGATCTTGTTTCCACAGGAGAAGACAAAATGTGGATACCATCAAAACTGATAAAGGTTTGATTTGAAGAGGAGAAATTCTTGGAAAGGTGAAATGAAAGCTCATCCACAATGATGATAATCATACAGGTGGTAAGAAAAACATATAGAATGGGGGCAGG
>JAGDQN020000098.1:595643-609397 GCA_019206885.2 Microtus richardsoni | reverse complement strand
GGAGGGGGAGAATTGTGGGAGGCTGGGAGGAGGTAGAAATTTTTTTTAATTAAAAAAAAAGAAAAAATATTTCTTCCTTAGGAGCATTTTAAAAAATTTCAGTGACTATGAATCACTTAATTTATTACTGTTTGGCAGGAAATCATGCAGAGATTATATAAGAAATTCAATCGGAAAAACATTTCTGATATTTCTTCCTTTTTTGATACTGTTTGGAAGCCCTATGTTGTAGCTTTCAGTGTATCCTTTACTACCACTGGTGCTCCAAAATATTTCACCAATACATTAAATATTCCCAAACAAATAAGCAGGTTTATTCCATAAATGGCTCCACACACGTTTCTAAATGTACAAATTCAAACATACTAATAATAAGCACATATTCAGCAAAACTTCTTCCACATTACGCTATGGAAATAAATAAAAATGTCCCCATGATGTCATTTAACATAGAGCGAGGCCAAACTTGAGCTCTCTACTTTATTCACTCTGTGTCTACTTTTGTGACTATTTTTCTAATGTCTGAGTCTGAATATCTGTTTCCATTTATCCACCTCTATTTCTCCCTTCCTTCTTCCCTCCCCTTGTCTATGTGTGTGTATGTGAGTGAGTTCATATATTCATGTGTGTATTGGGGTACAAAATTAACAAAGATTTTTTTCTCTGTATTTATTGAACAGCACAGAAAACATCTCTTGGAAAAACAGAGGGGTATTTACAGAAATCTTTAACCCAGTTGTACAAGGGTGGTCCCTTATTACTGGTTCCAAATGATACAAGTAATAAATATGATAACAAACATTATTGTTTAAAAATCATTATCTGTATAATTTCATCAACAGTTTTTGATATTCCTTTTAGAGGATATTTTGAAACTTATACTTCGTGTTCTTGATAAATGGTTGTCACAACACACACAAAATCATATTCAATAGTCTTTAGTCAAAAGCATTGAAGAGCATATAATTTATTATTAGAACTGTGCATGAGGCCTGAGCCAGCAATCTCTGCCAGAACAGGTACAAGGGAGAAACCTCAGTGGGAGCAGGCCTCAGGCAGGGACCTCCACAGGAGCAGGGATGGAGGACAAACTACCAAAAAGCAGAATTGAGACAAAGAACCCTGAGTCTTTCTATGGGACTGGGCCTTAGCCAGGGACCTCCACAGGAGCATGTATGGGGGAGAAACTACGAAAAGAGCATGCCTGAGACAAAGACTCCTGTGGGACCAGGCCTGAGCCAGTGTACTTTTCCAGACCAGGAACATCTGCAGTTGCAGACCCAAGCCAGCAACCTCTGCTAGAGCAGGAGAGAGACATAGACTTCTGAAGGATGTGACCAAAACTAGTGACCTTGCAGGAACAGAAACTACTGTGTGACTGCTGAGAGAGCAGACCTGAGCCCGAGACCTCTGTGTGACTGGGTCAGAGCCTGCATCCACAGTGGGATCAGGCCCTAGCCAGGGACTGTGGAAGTAGGCCCTAGTCAGGAACCTCCAGCAGAGGAGGCCCTAGCCAGTGACTTCTGTCTGTTGGTGCCAGCCTGAGCTATTAACCTGCAAAAGGACCTAGCCACTCACCTCCGTGGGAGAAGCATAGAACCAGTAACCTCTGATGGACCAGGTCAGAACTAGCGACCACCACAGGAACAAGTACAAGGGTGCAGCTTCCCAGGAGCAGGCCAGAGTGAGTCACCTCCAAAGGAGGAGACCCAAGACAGTGAACGCTGTAGAATCAGGCCCAAAACATTGACCTAAGTCAGAGCAGGCCCAAGCCAATGACCGCCACAGGAGCAAGCCCCAGCAAGAAACCTCTGTGGAAGCAGGCCCAGATGACCTCTAGAATTGCAGATCAACCTCCGGTAATGCTGAGTGACCTCTGGGAGTGCCAAGCAACTTCTGCGATGATTGGAACTGTGGTCCAGACTGCACTACAAGTAGCAGCAATCTGAGCCTTGGATCCAATGTCACCTGGAAAATTGATTACCATCCCATGTATATTAGATCCATGTATGCCTCTCTTATGGTCCTTATTTTTGTCTAGGTTCTCTGGGACTGGGAATTATAGGCTGCTTTGCTTTATGACTAAGAACCACCTTTGAGTAAATATGCTATTTGTCTTTCTGGGTCAGAGTTGAGACATTCAATATGATGTTTTCTAGATCCATCCATTTGCCTGCAAATTTCAAGATGTCACTTTTTCTGCTATATAGTTTTCCATTGTGTAAATGTATCACATTTTCCTTATCCATTCCTCAATCAAGGGGCATTGAGTTTGATTCCATTTTCTGGATATGACAAACAGTGTTGCTGTGAACATAGTAGAGCACATGACCTTGTGGTACAATTGAACATTCTTTGCATATATAACCAAAAGTGGTATTCCTGGGTCTTGAGGAAGGTTATTTCCTAATTTCCTGAGACAATGTCATATTGATATTTAATGGGGCTGTATCGGTTTGCCCTCCCACCAGTAATACAGGAATGTTCCCTTTACCCAACATTCTCTCCAGTTGTCATCAATGTTTTTGGTCTTGGTCAATCTTTCAAGTGTAAGAAAGACTCTCAGGATTCTTTCGATTTGTATTTCTCTGATGGCTAAGGATTTTGAGCATTTCCTTAAGTGTCTTTCAGACATTTTTAGATTACGCTGTTGAGAGTTCTCTGTGTTGGTCTGTACCCCATTTTTATTGGCTTATTTGTTCTTTTGATGACCAATTTCTTGATTTCTTTATATATTTTGAAGATCAGCCCTGTGTCTGATGCGAGGTTGTTCAAGATCTTTTCCTAGTCTGTGCTATTTTATCTTGTTGACTATGTTCTTTGCTTTACATAAGCTTTTCAGTTTCAGGAGCTCCAATTAATTAATTGTTTCTATCAGTGTCTGTGCTATTAGGATTACATTTAGGAAGTGTTCTCCTGCACCAATGAGCTGAGAATGAAATCAGAGAAACACCCTCTTTCACAATAGCCACAAATAGCATATAATATTTTGGATCAACTCTAAAAATACTAGTGGAAGACCTGTATGACAAAATCTATAAATCTTTGAAGAAAATAACTGAAAGAAGACACCAAAAATTGGAAAGATCTCCAATGCTTTTGGTTAGATAGAATTAACATAGTAAAAGTGGCAATCTTACAAAAAACAATTTAAAGATTCAATGCAATGCCCAATGAAATTTCTGCAAAATTCTTCACAGTCCTTGAAGGAACAGTACTCAACTTCATATGCTAAAGCAAAAAACCCAGACTAGCAAAAATAATTCTGTAAAACAAAGGAACTTCTAAAGGCATCACAATCCCTGACTTCTAACTCTACTACAGAGTTACAGTACTACAAACAGCCTGGTTTTGTCATTAAAACAGACAGGAGAAACAATGGAAAAAAATCAAAGTCCCAGAATTTAATCCATACACCTATGAACACCTGATTTTTGATAAATAAACAAAAACAATGTCAAAGGAAAAAATAAAGCATATTCAATAATAGTGCTGGCATAACTAAATATAAACATGTAGAATAATTAAAATAGGTCAAATGGATCAAAAATCTCAAAATAAAACAAACCACACTGTACTTCATAAAAGAGAAAGTGGGAACCCCATGTATCTTATTGCATCACCAGGGCTTAAAATTAGAGTTCAACAGCAGCATTAATTTTAAAAATCCTACACACAAAGAGAAATTTCACAATGGTCACCTGAATCACCAAGGGGTCAAGAAAGAAATAAAGAAATAAAGACATCATAAAATTTAATGAAACTGACCACACAACATACCCAAATTTATGGGACACAGTTAAAGTAGTGTTAAGAAGAATTTTCATAGCACCAAAATTCATAAAGAAGTTTTAATCATCCTACATTAGTGAGCTAACAGAACATCTGAAAACTCTAGAACAAAAAAAAAAAACAAACACTTCCAGGATGATTGGATAACAGGAAGTAATCAAATTTAGAGTTGAAATCAATAAAATAGCAATAAAGAAAACTGCAAAGAATCAATGAGACAAAGATGGTTCTTCAAAAAGACTCAACAAAATAGACAAACCATTATCCAAACGAGCCAAAAAGCAGAGAGAGAATATCAATTTTAACAAAATCAGAAATAAAAATTGGGATATAACAACAAATAGAGGAAATCCAGAGAATCATCAGGTCATATATTGAATACCTGTACTAAACAAAACTGAAAAATTTAAATGGACCCTTTTTGATAAATATCACTTACCAAAATTAAATATAGTCCATATAAGCAAATTAAATAGACTTATAAGTGCTAAAGAAATATATACAGTCATCAAATGTCTCCCAAGCAAAAAAGTATAGGACCAGATGGTTTCAGAGCAGAATTCTATATGATTTTCAAAGAAGAACTAATGCCAGTACTCCTCAAGTTGTTCCACATAACAAAAACAGAGGAAACATTGCTAAACTCTTATTATGAAGCTAAAATTTACTTAATATCCAAACCACAAAAAGACATTATTAAGAAAGATAATTATAGACTAATGTCACTCATAAACATAGATGTAAAAATACCTAATAAAATACTAGTAAGCTGAATTCTAGAACATATCAAAAAAATCTTCCACTATGACAGCATAGTCTTCAACCCAGAGGTTAGGGATGGTTCAACATACAAAAATCTGTTGGTAAACTGGGTGGTGGTGGCACACGCCTTTAAATCCCAGCACTCGAGAGGCAGAAGCAGGTGGATCTCTGTGAGTTTGAGGCCAGCCTGGTCTACAAGAACTAGTTACAGGACAGGAACCAAAAGCTATGGAGAAAACCTGTCTCGAAAATCCAAAAAAAAAAAAGAAAAAAATTTGTCTGATCTGTCAGTATAATCTACAATATAAACAAACTGAAAAACAAAATCACATGATCATCACATTAGAAGCTGAAAAAGCTTTCAATAAAATACAACATCTCTTCTTGATAAAGGTTTTGTAGAAAGCAGCAATACGAGGAACATAACTAAACATAATAAAGGCAATATACAGCAAGCCAACAGCCAAAATCAAACTAAATAGAGATAAGCTCAAAGTGATCCCACTGCAATCAGGAACAAGAGAAGGTTGTCTCCTCTCTCCTTATCTATTCAATATAGTATTTGAGGTTCTAACTAGAGCAATAAGAAAACAAACGGAGATCAATGGGATACAAATCAGAAAAGAAGAAATCAAATTCTCAATATTTGCTGATGATATTATAATTTACATAAGTGACCACAAAACTTCTACCAAGGAATTTCTACAACTCATAAATACAACTTCAGTAATGTAGCAGGATACAAGATTAACTAAAAAATTAGTAGCATTCCTTTAAACATATGATAAATGGGCTGAGAAGCAAGTAAGAGAAACATCACTATTCAAAATAGCCACAAATAACATAAAATATATTGGATTGATCTAACCAAACAAGTAGAAAAGTTGTATAACAAGTATTTTACTTCTTTAAAATAAGAAATTGAAGAAGACACCAGAAAATGAAAAGATCTCCCATGTTCTTGGGTAGGTAGAATTAACATAGTAAAAATATCAATCTTACCAAAAGCAATGTACAGATTCAGTACAAAGCCCATCAAATTCCCAGCAAAATACTTCACAGACCACAAAAGAACAATACGAGTCTTTATGTTGAAAAGCAAGAAACCTAGAAAAGATATAACAATCCTGAAAGAAAAAAACTTCTGAAGGCATCACAATCTGACTTAAAATTCTACTATAGAGCTACATTACTGAAAACAGACTGGTATTGGCATAAGAACAGAGAGGATCAATGGAACTGAATAAAAGACCCAGATATTAATTCACACATTTTTTAACACCTGATTTTGACAAAAAGCAAAAAATTATCAAATAGAAAAAGAAAGAATATTTAACAAATGGCGCTGGTGTAACTGGATATCATCTGCTAGGAGAAGGTAAGACATATTGCTTTGGAGATCAAGGCTTTTTATACTATATCTAAGCTGAGTAAGGTATCTTTCCAAAAAGAATAGGTTCCCAAAAAGCCAGTACAAGAAGTAGGGATGAATTTTGGTGCCACTTCCAATGGCCCCACAGTCTGCCCCAGGCACACAACTGTCTCTCACATCCATATGGTTCAGTTTGGTCCTATGCTGGTTACTTTCCCGTCTGACTGGATTTGAAGAGCATCCATTAGCTCAGGTAAACTGTTGCAGTGGATGTCCCCATTGTGGTCTTGACCTCTTTGCTCATATTATCACTCCTCCCAAGCTTCAAAAGGACTTTGGGAGCTCAGCCAACACTCTGCTGCAGGTCTCTGACTTTGTTTCCATCAGTTGCTGGATGAAGTTTTTATGGTTACATTTATGATATTCATCAATCTGACTATAGGGCAAGACCACTTCAGGCACCCTTTCCTCTATTGATTGGGGTCTTAGATAGAGTCATCATTGTGGATTCCTTGGAATTTCTGTAGTGCCAGGTTTCTTGCCAGCCCGACAATGGCATGCTCCATTAAAATATCTCCTTCCTTGCTCTCCATCTCTGTCCTTCCTCCATCTCAACTATCTCTTTCCCTCAAGTTCTATTCCCCCTCCCCTTTTCCCCTCTGCTTCCCTTTTGACCCTCCTGTATCCCCCATGTTCCAATTTTTACAGGAGATCTTCTTTATTCCCCATTTCCAGGTGGATCTATATATGTTTTTTCTTAGGGTTAACCTTGTTACCTAGCTTCTCTATGGTCATGGACTATAGGCTTGTCATCCTTTGCCTTACAGCTAGTATACACTTATGAGCGAGTATATACCATGTTCATCTTTCTGGGTCTAGGTAACCTCACTCATAATTTTTTTTCTAGTTCCATCCATTTGCATGCAGATTTCTAGATGTCATTGTATTTTATCACTGAGTAATACTCCATTTTACAAATGTACCACATTTTCTTTATCTGTTCTTGAGTTGAGGCGCATTCAGGTTGTTTCCATGTTCTTATTATTTCAAATAATGCTGCTATGAACATAGCTGGCATCATATTCTTAAATTTGCCTCCTGGTGTCTAGGTTCAATGGTATCTTTAGAAGATCCTGAAAAGAAAAACTTAGGTTGATCATCAAGCCCTGATAGAGGTAGCTGCATCATATTTTGTCTAGTTTCTGTGTAATGGAAAGTGCAGTGCTTGTCTTATGTTCTAGCTAGAGTAGTCTGTAAGGCTGAATCATCACACCTAGCCACCTCAAAAATGTTCAGAGCAAGTTTCTAATTAAAAAACGATCTTTAGGTGGTATTTTTCAGCTTGGTGGTGTTACTATAATCCTGGAGGAAATCACAGTTGTGGGACCCTATCCTTCTTCTGTATATTAAAAGGTCACTGTGAGACCTGCTAGTGGTTCATGGCTGAATACCAGAAGAGACTGAATCCCAAGTAATGTAAAAGAAGCTCAATGATGCAATTCTCTAAAATTAGTTATTACTTCAAAAGAAAATATAATGATAAAAAGCTTAATAGGTTTTAATTACAAAAAGCATACCTTAAAAAAAGCTGTAAAGCGTCAATATAAAGCAAACTATTATGAGCTTATTGAGAGCAAAGGAGTGCTTAAATATCTGTTTTTCTTCTTTCCCATATGCTTTTCTAACATGAGACAGAGATATTGAATTTTACTTTAATAAGCATGTTTTTGTTTAGGGTAAGGAGAGAGCCACATTTCAACTCCTAAGCTATCTTTAATTTTTAACTGGATTATAACTACATAAAAACTATTTAAATTGTATGCCTATAGAAAATAGTAGAAAAAATTATTTGGGAAAATTTATGAAATTTTATCCTCTTGAAAATATCATATACCAATAAGACAATTTATTTTTCTTGAGAAATTTTTTTCTTCATAATTTTTCCTTTTTCTTCAAATATCTCGTAAGAGCATAATCTTCTTTAAAATGTCAATATTTTTGATTCCTAGTGTTTTAATTTGTTTATATTCTATATGATAGTATATAGCTGCCAAATTTTTCTCTTACCTTGTGGACTTTCCCTTTTTTCAATTGATTATGTAATTTTTCAGAAGGAGCAATTTAGATTTATGATGTCCTGTTTGTGATGTCCCGTTTGTCAAGTTTTTGTCCTTAATACTTGCCATGTAGTTGTCTCCATAAGATTCTTTTCTACAATTACAAATTGTTGAGTATTGCCTCTGTTTCTTCCAACAGTTCAGTATTTCAGGTTTAATATTTGCTTCTCTTATCCATTTTCTGTGAGTCTGATTGCTTTCATTCTCTATCTGTATTGTTTTTAAAGTACTATTTTTTGAAGATGACATATTTTTATAATTTGCAATTTTGGAATCTTTGTCGAGTACCAGGTGTTTATAGTTAAGAAACATTCATGTTTGTATTTTCCAGTTTGCTTGCTTTTTTATCTACATCAATTTTTGCTTTTATTACCATAGCAAATTATGATGTGAAAAATGATATAATAATCCCACCAACATTCTGTTAACTCAAGATTGCTTATGCTATCTTGGTTCAGTTGTGACTCCCGACTAACCTTTAGACAATTTCTGTTTTTCTATTACATAGAAAATGTAAAGATGATTTAGAATGGGATTGCGTTTAATCTCTGAATTTCTTTGATAAAACGCTCATCTTTATAGAATTATTTAATTCTACCAATGTATTAAAAAGGAAGGTCATTCCATCTTCTAAGTTGTCCTACACTTTTATGGAGCTTAGAGTTTTTATCATAACCTTTTTGTTAGGATTAGTCGTAGGATTTTTTAAGTTTTGGAAGAATATTGTCAATGAGATGATTCTATTATCCTTCATCAATAGGCTTATTATTAGCACATAAAAAGACAACTAATTTTTTAAGTTCAGTTCATTTCATGATATTTTGCTTAATGTGTTCATTATTTCTAGAATTTTCTGTTAAAAATGTATTTCTAAGCATATTGCCTTTTATTCTGAAAAGAGTATCAATTTGAATTCTTTTTCTAGAGTATCCTTTTAATTTCTTTATCAACTACTTTCCTGTATATAGGATTACAAACATTATCTTGACTAATATTTCATGTAATAGATAAGCCTGTCTGATTTCTGACATTTTAAAAGTAGATTTTATTATATAAATATATACACATACATATATATAATGAAATTCTGAAAATTATAGGCAAGTGGAAAGAAATATAAAAAAAACATCTTAAGTGAGATAACTAAGACCCTGAAAGCCAAACAGAGTATGTGTTCATTCTTAAATGGATATTACAATAAACTTTAATACATGAAATATTGATGTTGAATAACGCTATTTTTTTTCATCCTCTTTGGTAAAATTTTTCACCCTATATCACCGAGGGATTGAATTACTATATCATTCTACCTTATAGCAATCTGTCCTGTCTCAGGATGTTTAAAGATACCCATGGTATCATTCACATGTCCTCTCTAGTACACAGGAGTTCTGTTAGCCCTAGTATTCCTTACATGAATTATTTCCTCCTATTTCCCATGCCTTGCTGTTATACTTCAAGAAGAGCTGATAAGAGTACACCTGGAGTTTGTTTAAAATGGAGCATGGTAAATAACTACCATTGTTTGTATATTTTCCACAGTTAAACCTACTCTAAATTTGGATTTGAGGAAATCATCCAAAGGGAAGACCAATACTGCTATGAGTTCTGGGTTGTAATTATTAGGACCTCTCTTGTGTCATACACATTCCATAGTGTTGATTTTCAGTACTGATAGGAAAGGATTCTTTAGCCAAGTATGCCATCCACTGAAGCTTCTCCATTATCTTTTTATTGATGAATAAATACCACACTAAATTCTTGGAAGATTGCTTTTATGCTTGAAATAATGGAAGAAAGATGGTGTTTTATTTTATTTTTTAAGAATATGAGATAGTTTCACAGAAACAGTCATTAAGTTAATATGTGTCAAGGCTTTGATCATCATGTAATTGTGATAAATGAATTCACTGATGGTGAGGTGCACTGAAGTCCATTAAACTGTCCTCTACATTACACCTACATATTTCCACCTCCATGTGTTTAAAAGATGATAATATCCATATTTGTTAAGAGGTTAAATAAGGAGACTACATGTGCACAATGCTCAGACAATTTTACATGATTTGAAGGCCAAATTTGTAATCTAGCTCTTTTCAGGTCACTCAAATGCCTGCACGGGAGTCCAATAAAGTGATGATCCAAGAAACAAGACTTGAATGCAATTCTTTGGATTCATATCGGCTTACTACCTGAGATCATAGGCTTTGTTCATGATCCTTCATAGAAACTGGCAAATAATTAAGGGAATTTCCAACAAAATTAATATAGAGTTGTTTTATGACCCATAAATACTATTTCTTTGTGGTCTATCCAAAGAAATTAAATTATCATATGGAAGTATCTTGTCTTCACTTACTATCATTGTGTATATTTTATTGAATAAAACTTACTATTTTGAACTCTTCTTGCTCTATTTCTAATAAGATTTCCACATGGCCATAGGAAAGGCACTGTACAAATGATTTCATGACCAACAGGAGTGAAAAGAGGGGGCAGCTGATATAGGTCAGTAACACAGTTCTAACAGTATATTTTAGGCCTTGGCCTCAATCCAAAATACCAAAGCAGAAAGAAAATTGAAGGTTGGGAAAACATCTCAGTTGGTAACAGAGTTCTATGAGCAAGACACTCTAAATTTGGATCCCTAATATCCAAATAAGAAGCATGGAATAGCAGTGGATATCTATAATTCCAACACTGGGGACAAATACGTGCATCATAGGAGCATTTTGACATGCCAGTAATGCCCAACTGATGAAATTCATATTGATTTATAAACTCTAATCTAAAGAAGGGTTATTATTGGAGATGAAAAACAAATATCTACCTCTAGCCTCTATATGTGTGTTTATGCACAATAACAATCACTTGTGTATACAATTGTACATACCCAAAACAGTTGAAAACACTGCACACACAGACACAGGCACAGACACACACACACATACAATGGATGAAAGGGAATAGAAGGTGGATTGATAGAAAGAGGTTCAATACCCAAAACAAAGAGTTATCATTTGGTCCATCAATTTTCCTCATTTTGGTAAACCATAAAACACAAAAATTTGGAATTGCTACAAGAAATTTTACACAAATTGTCATATCCTTATAATCTATGATATTGCACTCTAGAAATCATCAACTGTTGAATACTGAACATATGTGCTATTATAAAGTGCCGTGCCATGCTTTCAGCAATTAGCATGCATGCACTGATTTAAATTCCACAATTTGGAAGAATCTGAAGGAGATTAAAAGTGAAAAGTGAATCCATTCCCATGAAATGGAAGAAGAAATAAGTCCATAGAGATAGACAGGAAAAAGAGGAGACAAGCCTTGGAATATCAGGTGTGAACAAGAGATGCATGGCTTTCTTTTATTCTGGAATAATGTTAAAAAGAAGAGAGATTAGCATTGTAAATTTTATCATTGTCAGGTTTCTGATCAGTTAAGTGGTTACTCATGTAAATTCCACACAAAGCTGAAGCATGATGAAGTGTTAGAATTTAATGATAAACAATGATCTGAATTGAAATTAATACACCTGTAAAGGGTACAGTGAATATATTTGTACACTCCCATGAGGAAATATGCATGTACTTCTGAATGAGATTATAGTGAGATAGTTAGAAGCAAGAGGATATCAGAATAGAGATATCCCATCTCTTATTCTATGAGTGATATGAAGAGACACACCTAGCACAAAGATTCTAAGCTATGTCATTGATTGTGAAAATCTATGTCCCATCAGTCCATAAATTAATTAACATAAGAAAGAATTTAAATCATCTATCACAAGAGAGATCAATATCTGGTAATGACTACATCTAAATGGTATTGTCAGAAGTCACCCATGCTTACACCATCCACATGGTCATTTGGAATCAAAACTCTGGAGCTTTATGTTGAATATAATAAATTCTCTATCAAATATTCTTTGTCAATGTCCTAAAACCAAAAATCAAAAAAATGTTGATAGAGTTAGAACCAGATAAATGTTTAGCTTTATCTTCTTTCCTAATTCATGTTCATTGGCCTCATTTTGTCCTTCCTTATTCCAGACTATGTAGCTGTTCTTGTTCTCTTTTATGGTAGATAGACTGCACCACAGATACATTTGTTTTGTATACACTTGTGTGTGTGTGTCCAGCTGTGTCTAGATTCTTTCTATGAGGTGCAATTGTGATATCATCAGTGATTATGTGACCTCAGTTACTCTTTTATATCTTTTGCTTGTTTCTTTTTTTTATTTTTTAAACAGAAATCCCAGTTCCCCTTCCCTACTCACCTCCCACTCGCCACTATTTTATACTCTGTACCCATCAATTTCCTATAGAACTTTGTAATTTCACTATTCATTGGATATGGACAAGATTTTCGTATTATATGTAACACATACACATTATTTTTTCACATGTTTATGAATAGCAGTTAATTTTAATATTTCACTGAAGTAAGCAAAGCAGCAACAAACATGAGGGTGTAAGTATTAATATATAAGGTATGAGGTATTCTAGATATTTTTCCAAGAGAGAAACATGAGAATTATATGTTAGTCCTAGTTTTAGTTTTATGAGAAATCTCCAATCATATTTCTAAAATGATTGAACTAATTTTTGCCAATACCAACTGTGAATGAGGACTGCTTTCTCTCAGGATCCCCAAAATTTGTCAGACTTTTTGATAGCAGTCACTTTTACTGGGGTAAGCTAGTTTTTCAAAGTGATTTTAATTTGAATCAGCATGATGTCCATGAAGAATGAACATTTTATTTATTTATTTTTCCATTCAAAAATTTATACTTATTCCCCTCCTCCCTTTACCCTCCCGCTACCCCACTCTACCTCCTCCCTTGCCCTCCCTCCTTTAGAGAGGGCAGGGTACTTTGCCATGTGGAAAGTCCAAGGCCCTCCCACCTCCATCCAGGCCTAGGAAGGTGTATATCCAAATAGACTAAGGTCCCCAAAAAGCCAGTACATGCAGTAGAAACATGTCCTGGTGCCATTATCAATGGCTTCTCAGTCTGCCTCCATTGGCAGCCACATTCAGAGAATCCGGTTTGCCCACATGCTCATTCAGTCACAGTCCAGATGGATATGGTGAGCTCTCCTCAGAACAGGCAAACTGCCTCAGTGGGAGGACCTGACTTCCTTACTCATCTTCTCCCTCTCTCTGCTCTTCAACTGGACCTTGGGAGCTCAGTCCATTGCTCTGATGAGGGTTTCTGTCTCTCTCTCCATCCTTTACTGTAGGAAGATTTTATGGTGATATTCATGGTAATAATCAGTGTGATAGTGGGACAAGGCCAGTTAAGGCACCCTCTCCTCTGCTGCACAAGGACCTAGCTGGGGACGTCCCCTTGGACACCTAGCATCCCCTCTAGAGCCAAGTCTTTTTCCAAACATAAAATGGCTCCCTAAATGTAGATATATTCTTCCCTGCTCCTATATCTGTCATTCCTCTATTTCCACCCTCCAACTCCCCCAAGTTCTAAAGAGTCTTTTCCTTTGCCCTTCTCTCTCCCCTTCTCCCATTCCCCAACAACACATTCACCCGTACCTCCACCACCATGCTCCCAGCTTTTGCCAAGTGATCTCGTTTGCTTCCAATTTCTAGGAGAATCCATATATCTTTTTCTTTATTATTATTATTATTGAAAAAAAATTCTGCCTCCTCCCCACCTCCCATTTCCCTCCCCCCCCCCCTCC
>JAGDQN020000098.1:578065-595543 GCA_019206885.2 Microtus richardsoni | reverse complement strand
TAACATAGAGTGAGGCCAAGCTTGAACTTTCTACTTTATTCTCCCTGTGTTTACTTTTGTTACTATTTTTCTAATGTATGAGTCTGAATCTCTGTTTTTATTTTTAACCTCTATTTCTCCCTTCCTTCCTCTCTCCCGCTGTCTGTGTGTGTATGTGAGTAAATGAGTTCATTTATTCACGTGTGTATTGGGGTGCAATCTTAACAAAGATCTTTTTCTCCGTATTTATTGAACAGCACAGAAAACATCTCTTGGAAAAATAGAGGGGTATTTACAGACATATTTAACCCAGGTGTTCAAGGGTGGTCTCTTGTTACTTATTCCAAATGATCCAATTATAAATATTATGACAAACATTATTGTTTAAAAAACATATGTATGATTTCATCAACAATTTTTTATATTCATTTTAGAAGATTTATTCAAACTTATAATTTGTGTTCTTGATAAATGGTTGTCATAATACACATGAAATCATATTCGATAGCCTTTAGTCAAAAGCATTGAAGAGCATATAATTTAATATTAGAACTGTGCACGAGGCCTGAGCCAGCAATCTCTGCCAGAACAGATACAAGGGAGAAACCTCAGTGGGAGCAGGCCTCAGGCAGGGACCTCCACAGGAGCAGGTATGGGGGACAAACTACCAAAAAGCAGGATTGAGACAAAGAACCCTGAGTCTTTCTATGGTACTGGGCCTTAGCCAGGGACCTCCATAGGAGCATGTATGGGGGAGAAACTACAAAAAGAGCAGGCCTGAGACAAAGACCCCTGTGGGACCAGGCCTGAGCCAGTGTACTCTGCTAGACCAGGAACATCTGCAGTAGCCGACCCAAGACAGCAACCTCTGCTAGAGCAGGAGGGAGACATTGACTTCCAAAGGACCTGACCAAAACCAGTGACATTGCAGGCACAGGAACAACTGTGTGACTGCTGAGGGAGCAGACCTGAGCCAGAGATCTCTGTGTGACTGAGTCAGAGCCAGCATCCACAGTGGGAGCAGGCCCTAGCCAGGGATATCTGTACAAGCAAGCCCGAGTCAGCAATCTCCATCAGAGTAGGCCAGTGACCTCTGTCTGCTGGTGTAGGACTGAGCTAGAAACATTGAGAAGTACGACTGAGCCAGCAGCCTCCACGGAAGCAGGTCTGAGCCAGCAACCTCTGCAGGAAAAGGACTTAGCTAGTCATCTCCATTGGAGCAGGACAGAACCAGACCTCTGATGGACCAGTTCAGAACCAGCGACCTCCACAGGAGCAAGTACAAGGGTGCAACTACCCAGGAGCAGGCCAGAGTGAGTCACCTCCAAAGGAGGAGACCCAAGACAGTGAACTCTGTAGGATCAGATCCAAAGCACTGACTTCAGTCAGAGCAGGCCCAAGCCAATGACCTCCACAGGAGCAGGCCAAAGCAAGAAATCTCTGTGGAAGCAGGCCCAGATGACCTCTAGGATTGCAGACCAACCTCCAATATTGCTGAGTGACCTCTGGGAATGCCAAGCAACTTCTGTGATGATTGGAAATGTGGTCCAGACTGCACTACAAGGAGAAGCAATCTGAGCCTTGGATCCAATGTCACCTGGAAAATTGATTACCATCCCATGTATATTAGATCCATGTATGTCTCTCTTATGTTCATCATTGTTGTCTAGGTTCTGGGACTGGGAATTATAGGCTGCTTTGTTTTATGTCTAAAAACCACCTTTGAGTAAATATGCTATTTGTCTTTCTGTGTCTGGGTTACATCATTCAATATGATGTTTTCTAGATCCATCCATTTGCCTGCAAATTTCAAGATGTCACTTTTTCTGCTATATAGTTCTCCATTGTGTAAATGCATCACATTTTCCTTATCCATTACTCGATCAAGTGGCATTGAGTTTGATTCCATGTTCTGGATATGACAAACAGTGTTGCTGTGAACATAGTAGAGCACATGACCTTGTGGTACAATTGAGCATTCTTTGCATATATAACCAAAAGTGGTATTCCTGGGTCTTCAGGAAGGTTGTTTCCTAATTTCCTGAGACAATGTCATATTGATATTTAATGGGGCTGTATCGGTTTGCCCTCCCACCAGTAATACAGGAATGTTCCCTTTACCCAACATTCTCTCTAGCATAGGTTGTCATCAGTGTCTTTGATCTTGGTCAATCTTTCAAGTGTAAGAAAGACTCTCAGGATTCTTTTGATTTGTATTTCTCTGGTGGCTAAGGATTTTGAGCATTTCCTTAAGTGTCTTTCAGATATTTTTAGATTCCTCTGTTGAGAGTTCTCTGTGCAGGTCTGTACCCCATTTTTTATTGGATTATTTGTTCTTTTGATGACCAATTTCTTTATTTCTTTGTATATTTTGAAGATCAGCCCTGTGTCTGATGTGAGGTTGTTGAAGATCTTTTCACATTCTGTATGGTGCTATTTTATCTTGTTGACTATGTTCTTTGCTTTACAGAAGTTTCTCAGTTTCATGAGCTCCAATTAATTAATTGTTGTTATCAGTGTCTGTGCTACTAGGATTACATTTAGGAAGTGCTCTCCTGCACCAATGAGCTGAGAATGAAATCAGAGAAACACCCTCTTTCACAATGGCCACAAATAGCATATAATATTTCGGATCAACTCTAAACATACTAGTGGGAGACCAGTATGACAAAATCTATAAATCTTTGAAGAAAATAATCGAAAGAAGACCCAGAAATTGGAAAGATCTCCAATGCTTTTGGTTAGTTAGAATTAACATAGTAAAAGTGGCAGTCTTACCAAAAACAATTTAAAGATTCAATACAATGCCCAATGAAATTTCTGCAAAATTCTTCACAGTCCTTGAAGGAACAGTACTCAACTTCCTATGCTAAAGCAAAAAACCCAGACTAGCAAAAATAATTCTGTAAAACAAAGGAACTTTTGAAGGCATCACAATCCCTGACTTCAAACTCTGCTGCAGAGTTACAGTACTACAAACAGCCTGGTTTTGTCATTAAAACAGACAGGAGGAACAATGGAAAAAATCAAAGTCCCAGAATTTAATCCATACACCTATGAACACCTGATTTTTGATAAAGAAACAAAAAAAGTCAAATTGAAAAAAGAAAGCATATTCAATAAAAGTGCTGACATAACTGAATATCAACATGTAGAAGAATTAAAATAGATCCATATCTATCATTATGCACAAAACTCAACTCCAAATGGATCAAAAATCTCAACATAAAACCAACCACACTGTTCCCCATAAAAGAGAAAGTGGGAAACCCATGTATCTTATTGGATCACCAGGGCTTAAAGTTGGAGTTCAACAGCATCACTAATTTTAGAAAGTCCAGAAATACAGAAATTTCACACTGCTCACCTGAATCACCAAGGGGTCAAGAAAGATATAAAGAAATAAATTAAAGACATCATAAAATTTAATGAAACTGGCCACACAACATACCCAAATTTATGGAACACAGTTAAAGTAGTGCTAAGAGGAAATTTCATAGCACCAAAATTCATAAAAAAGCTGAAACATCCTACATTAGTGAGCTAACAGAACATCTGAAAACTCTAGAACAAAAAGAAGCAAGCACTTCCATGATGATTGGATAAAATGAAGTACCCAAATTTAGAGTTGAAATCAACAAAATAGAAAAAAAAACAATGAGAAGAATCAGTGAGACAAAGAGTTGGTTCTTCAAAAAATCACCAAAAATAGACAGTACTGAAAGCAGCCTGGTATTGAAATAAGAACAGAGAGGACCAATGGAACTGAATAGAATACCCTCATATTAATTCATACATCTTTGAACACCTGACAAAATAGCAAAAATATCAAATGGAGAAAAGAAAGCATATTTAACAAATTGTGCTGGCATAACTGGATATCAACTACTGAGAGAGGGTAAGACATACTGCTGTAAAGAAGATCAAGGTTCTTCATACTATAACTAAGTTGAGAAAGGTATTTTCCAAAAAGAATAGTTTCCCAAAAAGCCAGTATAAGAAGTAGGGATAAATTCGGGTGCCACTTCCAGTGGCTCCACAGTCTACCCCAGCCATGCAACTGTCTCTCACAACCAGATGGTTCAGTTTGTTCCTATGCTGGTTCCTTTCCTGTCTGACTGGAGTTGGTGAGCATCCATAAGCTCAGGCAAACAGTTGCAGTGGATGTCCCCATTGTGGTCTTGACTTCTTTGCTCATATTATCACTCCTCCCACTCTTCAACTGGACTTTGGGAGCTCAGCCAGCACTCTGCTGCTGAGGGTCTTTGCTGGGGTTATCATTGTTGATTCCTTCAAATTTCTGTAGTGTCAGGTGTCTTGTCAGTGTGACAATTGCATGCTCAATTAAAATATCTCTTTCCTTGCTCTCCATCTCCGTCCTTCCTCTATCTCAACTATCCCTTTCCTTCAAGTTCTCTTGACCCCTTGCCTTCTTCTCTACTCTTCCCTTTTGACCCTCCTATAGCCCCACACACCATGTTCCCAATTTTTCAGGAGATCTTGTCTATTCCCATTTCCAGGTGGATATATATGTTTATTCTTAGGTTTAACCTTCTTACATAGCTTCTCTAGGTTCATGGACTATAGGCTTGTCATCCTTTGCTTTACACCTAGGATACACTTATGAGTGAGTACATACCATGTTCATCTTTCTGGGTCTGAGTAACGTCACTCATATTTTTTTTTCTAGTACCATCCATTTGCATGCCAATTTCAAGATTTCAATTATTTTACCACTAAGTAGTAAGTACTCCACTCTGTAAATGTACCACATTGTCTTTATATAGCCTTCAGTTGAGGGGCACTCAGGTTGTTTCTATGTTCTTGTTATTTCAAATATTGCTGCTAAGAACATAGCAGGCATCATATTCTTAAATTTGCCTCCTTGTGTCTAGGTTCAATGGTATCTTTAGGGGATCCTGAAAAGAAAAACTTTGATTAATTATCAAGCACTGGGGAGGTAGCTGTATTATATTGGGTCTTCTTTGTGTAATGGGAAGGGCAGTGCTTGTCTCAAGTCCTGGCTAGAGTAGTCTGTTAGGCTGAATCATCACACCTAGCAACTTCAATACTGTTCAGAGCAAGTTTGTAATTCAAAAACGATCTTTAGGTGGTGTTTTTCAGCTTGGTTGTGCTACCGTAGTCCTGGAGGAAATAACAGATGTGGGAACCTAGCCTCCTTTTTTTTTATTTTCAAAGGTCACTGTTAGAGTTGCTTATCGTTCATGGCTGAAAAGGAATAGAGACTCAATCCCAAATCATGTACAAGAAACTTAATGAAGCCTTTTTCTAAAATTAGTTATTACTCTATATGACTATTAATTTCATGATAAAAAGCTTAATGTGTTTCAATTACAAAAAAATATACCTTAAGAAAAGCTGTAAAGAGTAAATATAAAGCAAAGCATTATGAGCTTATTGACCATATAATAGTGCTTAAATATCTGTTTTTGTTCTTTCCCATATGCTTTTCTGACATGGGACAGAGACATTGAATTTTACTTTAATAAGCATGTTTTTGTTTAGGGAAAGAGAGAGCCACATTCCATCTCCAAAGCTATCTTTGATTTTTTACTGGACTAGAACTATATCTCCTTATGTTGTCGTTTTGCTATTGCTATTGATAGAACTTCAATCACTATATTGAAGAGGTATGGAGAGAGTGGACAGACTTGTCTTGTTTTTTATTTTAGTGGAATGGCTTTAAAATTCTCTCCATTTAATTTGATATAAGCTGTTGGCTTGCTGTATTTTGCTTTAATTATATTTAGGTATGAACCTTGTATCCCTGATCTCACCAAAACCTTTATCATAAAGGGGTGTTGAATTTTGTCAAATTCTTTATTTCAGCATCTAATGAAATGATCATATGTTTTTTTCTTTCAGTTTATTTATATGATGGATTACATTGATGGATTTTCATATGTTGAAACAGCCCTGCCTCTCTGGGATGAAGCCTACTTGATCATGATGGATAATTTTTTGGATTCGGTTTACCAGTGTTTTATTGAGAATTTTGCATCGATGTTTATGAGTGAGATTGGTTCATAATTCTCTTTCTTGGTTGAGTCTCTGTGTGGTTTTGGTATCAGGGTAACTATAGTTTCATAAAAATAGTTTGGCAATGACTCCTGTTTCTATTTTGTGAAACACTTTAAGGATTATAGGTATTAGCACTTTTTGGAAGTTCTGGTAGAATTCTTCATTGTAACCATCTGGTCCTGGGCTTACTTTGGTAGGGAGGTTTCTGATTATAGCTTCTAATTCTTCTTAACTTACAGGTCTGTTGAAATTGTTCATCTGGTCTTGATTTACTTTTGGTATATGGTACTTATCAAAAAAAATGCCAATTTCTTTCAAATTTTTCAATTTTGTGGCATAAGGGCTTTTGTAGTAATATCTAATGATTCTCTGAATTTCCTTTGTGTCTTTGGTTATGTCCCCATTTTTATTTCTGATCTCATTAATTTGCATGTTCTCTTTCTGCCATTTGATTAGTTTGGATAGGTGTTTGTCAATCTTGTTGATTTTCTACAGGAACCAGCTTTTTGTTTCACTGATTCTTTGGATTGTTTTCTGTGTATCTATTTTGTTGATTTCAGCCCATATTTTGATTATTTCCAGTCTTGTACTCCTCCTAGATGAATCTGCTTTTTTTCTACAGCTTTCAGGTGGTCTGTTAAGTCTGTAATGTGAGCTTTCTCCATTTTTTTTAATGTGGGCACTTAGTGCTATGAACTTTCCTCTTAGCACTGCTTTCATAGTGTCTCAAAGGTTTGGGTATGTTGTGTCTTTATTTTCATTGAATTCAAGGAAGACTTTAATTTCTTTCTTTATTTTCCTTGATCCAGTGGTGGTGCAGTAGTTGAATGTTCAGTTTCCATGAGTTCGTAGGCTTTCTAGGGATAGAATTGTTGTTGTATTCTCATTTTATTTCATGGTGATCTGATAGTACACAGGTGGTTACTACAATTTCTTTGTATCTATGAATGTTTGCTTTGTTACCAATTATGTAATCAGTTTTTGAGAAGGTTCCATGCGATGCTGAGAAGAAGGTATATTCTTTTCTGTTTGGGTTGAATGTTCTATAGTTGTCTGTTAAGTCTATTTGTTTCATTACATCTGTTAGTTCTTTTATTTCTCTGTTAAGTCTGTCTGGTTGACCTGTCCATTGGTGAGAGAAGAGTGTTGAAAGCTCCTACAATTAAAGTGTGGATTTTGATGTATGCTTTGAGTTCTAGTAATGTTTATTTTATATATGTGTGTGTTTTATATTAGGGGCATAGATATTCAGGATTGAGACTTCCTGCTGATAAATTGTTCCTGTTATGAGTATGAAGTGTCCTTCTCCATCTCTTCTGATTGATTTTAGTTTGAAATTAATATTTGTAGATATTAGTATAGGGACACCCTCTTGCTTATTTGGTCCATTTAATTGGAAAACTTTTTTCCAACCCTTTACTCTGAGGTAGTGTCTATCTCTGAGTTTGAGGTACACTGAATTCAATTAAATTGTCCTCTACATTACAACTACCCATTCCTCCTCCATGTATTTAACAGATGATTATATCCATATTTGTTAAGAGTTAACTAAGGGGACTACATGTGCACAATGCTCAGATACTTTTACATGATGTGAAGTACATATTTGTAATCTAGTTCTTTTCAGGACACTCAAATGCCCGCACAAAATTTCAATAAAGTGGTGATCCAAAAAACAGGACTTGAATGCAAATCTTTGATTTCATATTGGCATACGATCTGAAATCACAGTCTTTTTTCATGACCCCTCAGAGAAACTGGCAAATAATTAATGGAATTTCTAATAGAATTAATAGAGAATTGCTTTATGACCTGGGAATATTATTTCTTGGGGATCTATCAAACATTTAATTTATCATATGGAAGGATCTTATCTCCATTTACTATCATATTGTGTATATTTTATTGAATAAAGCTTAGTATTTTGATCTATTCTTGCTCTATTTCTAATAAGATTTCCACATGGCCATAGGAAAGGCACTGCACAAATGATTTCATGATCAACAAGAGTGATAAGAGGGGGCAGCTGATATAGTTCAGTAACACATCTCTAACTTAGTATATTTTAGTTTCTGGCTTCTATACAAAATACCAAAGCAGAAGAAAATTGAGGCTTGGAAAACAGGTCAGTTGGTAACAGAGTTCTATGACCAAGACACTCTAAATTTGGATCTCTAATATCCAAATAAGAAGCATGGAATTTCATTGTATGTCTATAGTTCCAACACTGGTGATGAATACGTACATCATAGGAGTATTTTGACATGTCAGTAATGCCCAATTGATAAAATTCATATTGATTTATAAACTCTAATCTAAAGAAGGGTTATTATTGGAGATGAAAGACACCAATCCAATGATCTACCTCTAGTCTCTGTATGTGTGTTTACACACAAGAACAATCACTTATGAACACATTTGTACATACCTACAAAAGTTGAAAACAATGCACACACACACACACACATATACAAAGAATGAAAGGGAATATTAAGTGGATTTATAGAAAGAGGTCAATACCCAAAACAAAGAGTTAACATTTGGTCCATCAATTTTCCTCATTTTGGTAAGCCATAAAATAAAAAAAAATTGGAATTGCTATGAGAAATTTTACACAAATAGTCATTTCCTTATAATCTATGATATTCTACTCTAGAAACCCTCAATGGTTGAATATTGAAAATATATGCTATTATAAAATGCCATGATGTGCTTTCAACTATTAGCATGCATGCACTGATTTAAATTCCAAATTTGGATGAATCTGAAGGAGATTAAAAGTGAAAAGTGAATTTCCATTTCCATTAGACTGAAGGACAAATAAGCCTATAGAGATAAGCAGGGAAAAGAGAAGGAAAGCCTGGAAACATTAGGTGTGAACAAGAGAGGCATGGCTTTCTTTGATTCTAGAATAATGTTAGAAAAAAGAGACTAGCATTGTAAATTTAATCATTGTCAGGTTTCTGCTCAATTAAGTGGTTACTCATGTGATTCCACCCAAAATGCAGCATGATGAAGAGTTAGAATTAAATGATAAACAATGATTTGATTTGAAATTAATATATGTATAAAGGGTACAGTGAATATATTTGTACACTCCCATGAGGAAATGTGCATGTAGTTCTGAATTAGGCTATAGTGAGATAGTTAGAAGCAAGATGATATCAGAAAAAATATCCTGTCTCTTGTTCTGTGTGAGATATGAAAAGACACACCTAGCACTACGATTCTAAGCTATGTAACTGATTGTGAAACATCTGTGTCCACTCAGTCCATAAATCAATTAACATTACATAGAATTTAAGTCATCTATCACAAGAGAGATCAATATTTGGTAAGGGCTTTGGGTTTCTGTTCACTAGTGTCATATTATTGTATATGAATTTCCCTAGGGATAAACAGATTCACAACTATTCCTACAGATGAAAATAGCTTTTGTTCACTTTATTATCTTCTGTGACTTTGTACAAAGTCAGTTGTCCATTTTTGTTCAAAACTGAAGATCGTAGATAATATTATAATAAACTTGAAATTGTGAGGTTTAATATTGCTAGTAAGCTTGTCTTAATGTGAAAGCACATAATACCCTTACTCAAAGAGTTGTAATAAAGATGGCAGGATTCACATTTACCAAACATGGCAAGTTTTAATGGGCTGCATGTCAGCAGTCAGTAGAATAATAAAAATGGGAATACTGCCTACCCCCAGTTAATTCATCTGTATACTTCCTGATCTATGCCCAAGAAAGAAAATAACATAAATGATAAGAGAATGCAATATAATTTGAATGTTACATGATGATCACCTAAGACACACAGATACTGCCATGTTCCTTGTAATAAATTTTGTGGACCATATTGAAGGGAATGCTTACTCTGTGATTGTCAGAGAGAGGTTGCTTGTATGTTCCCAGCCACCCAGCTAGCTTAGTCCAAAAATATTCAGAAAATGTGATAATTAAGTCTCTACTTTGTCTATTAGCTCTAGCTTCTTATTGGCTAACTCTTATATTAATTTAATCCATTTTTATTAATCTATATATCTCCATGTGGCTGTGGCTTACCAGGTAAAGTTCACAGCATTTGCCTCTAGTGACTCCATGGCTTCTCTCTAACTCTTCCCTTTTTTTCTCCCAGTATAAAGCCCAGCTTTTCCCTCCTAGTCCTGTTCTTCCCTGTCATAAGCTCAAAGCAGTTCTTTATTCATTAATCAATACGAGCAACACATATACAGAAGGACCTCCCACACCATGTGACAATGTATATAGAAAGACATATCCTTTCCTTATTTAAGTGGAATTCCAATTTACTGATTAGTCTTAGCTTTTAGATTTTGTTAAAATAATATTGAGAGAGTTAAGATTTGGATTATTCTAGAGACTAGAACTAGTGCTCAATTGAGGTAATGAAATTCTTGAGGAGGATCTGGTTTAATTCTGAGCACCCAAAATAACAGTTCATAAGTACATATATCTATTGCTGCATGTGATAGCTGCATTGGTGGAAGCATCAGACTGCAACCCGGCTCCCAGCCAGCTTTGCCTGAAATAGTTACATGGAAACTGTATTCTTTCAAACACTGCTTGGCCCATTAGTTTCAGCCTCTTCTTGGCTAACTCTCATATCTTGCTTAACCCATTTCTAAGAATCTGTGTAGCTCCACGAGTTTGTGGCTTACCAGGTAAGATTATAACCTGCATCCATCTTGGAGAGGAGAGCTATATCATCTGACTCACTTCCTTCTTCCTCCCAGCATTCTGTTCTGTCTTTCCAGCCTACCTATGTTCTGACCTATTAGGCCAAGCACTTTTCTTTATTAATTAACCAATGAAACAACAGATAGATAGAAAACCCACCTTCATCATTTCCCCTTCTCTGCTTAAACAAAAAAGAAGGCTTTAACTTTAACATAGCAACATTACATATAAGAAAACAGTTATCAAACAAGAATGACAATTACAATATTTAGATTTATTTTATCTTTTATCATAACAAAGGAAAACTATAACTATAACTAACCACTCTTCAACTCCATCAAAGACTCCAGAAGGATATAATATTACCTAAGTAAACAAGAAATAAGCAACTTCCAAACTCTAGAAATGACAGAGACATCTCATTGCTTGGAGAGTCACAGAGTTCCTCTTCACTGTTGGGGCATACATCTTCAGCCTATAGGCCCATAGTTTCCAGCAGACATTTCCATGAAGCAAGAAAATTCAAAGACAGTTCAGTCACTTTTTGCATGTCCTGCAGTATCTCTCGTAGACTCTCATGAATCAGGAACCTCAAAAGACCATCTCAACTTTAAGCAAGTTCAGCAGTCTTCTCTCTGTGGGTTCTCTGTGTCCAGTTTATGCAACAGTCCAGGCAAGAGCAGTTTCTTGCCCAAATGGCTATCAAACTCCATAAGGATCCTCTTTGATGCCCACCTTTCTCTTGAAGTAGATTGGTGCTGCCAGAAGCAGATGTGTCTCATTCTCATAAAATGTCCTAAGTTATTAAAACATTTAAAATGCCATATTCTATAGCCTTTAAAGGATATGAAGAATGCCTATCTAACTGAAATATATTTCTATATATCTAGAAAATCTATCTAACATGGCTACAAGCTTGACTATTATTGATGATTATCCATTAACAACCTATATTTGTTTTACATTCTTAATTGATCTAAACAATCACAATACCTTAATCAAGATCAGAAATGCATATACATATAACAAAATTGACCTTAAAATCCATACCAATGCAAATTATTCATATCTATATCATACCCCCCTTTAAATCTAAAAGAATATTTATAAACAATATTTGGGAATATGGGCACAGTTTTTCTTTCCAAACTGCTTTGTGCTGAATGGGGGTGCTGTTATTTAGGTCTTTCATAGTATAACCTATGTGGTAGATTCATCTCAGTCAGCAGCTGAGTGAAGTAATTTTCTGAAGGTGTTCATAGCAACCTTTCAAGAGGCCATGGTCTATCATACCATATTGGGATAGAGGCAATCCACAGGGTCACATCCTCTGTGAACAAAAGGAGACCCTCTTTTCCAAAGCATCATGTTCTTAGATCCAAATTCTAAAGTCATACCCTTATGATGTCCATTCTGGTCTAGCTTGGTAGCCCATATAATGAAATGTCTCTCTGTACAGTCAAAAACTATAAAGAAAATACAATAATACAAAGAATCCAGACTCTCTGTGAATTTTCCATTTTTACTTGGCTTATTTTTAGGCTATCACTTTACTTTATTCTGTCTCTTTAAGAATTTACCCTTTTTCTTTAAACCATTAAATTTATTCTATATATTCTCTTTTTCTCTCTCCCAAGCCTACGAGCACTCATCCAACACTGTGACCCATTTACAGGTCTTTTATGTCTGAATCTGTCCTATTGTGAATCTGTAATTCTTTACTGTCTAGGAGCACTTCTTAAAATGCTAAGTGCTTCTTAAAAACTTAAGTTGCGCCATGTAGAGGTAATATGGTACCGTCTGTTTACTGCCAGTCTAAACCTTAATTGCGCTGTTATTAGGATTATTACAATAGTTCCTGCCTGAGATTGGCACAGTTCAGCATGGCAGAGTGAACCTGAATGGCAATGTGACTGAATCAGTTGCACCTCTGAGATGCAGAGCTGTGGGATGCTCTGGATGTTGGCTCCACCTCTCTTCAATTTGAAAATGGAGGAAGTGCTAGCTCTGGGGCCACCAGGTAGGAGCTGCACTCGGCACTTTAACTCTGAGACTGAGTGTGCAGCACAGAAACTCTTTTCATCCAAGTTATAGCTAAATCTGACAGGCAGAGAACTGCACAGTCTGAAAATATCTCTCTACATGGTGGCAGAAATCTGCCATGCTCTCCCGCCTGCCTAAGCCTGATTCTGCAGTCTGCCCAGGTGCAGGCAGAGAGCACTGAGCCATTGGTATGCTCTCAGAATACTTTCTTCCTGATTCCAAGTGGGAACATATACATCCAGTTCCATAAAAGCCATTTGAATGCTTTAAAGCCAGAGTTCAGGGTGGCGGAACAGCCCCAGGAAGCCATGTTTTAAAATGACTGGCTTTTTTTTTGCCTGCTTTTTTGCTGCTATTGTTTAAAAAGGAAATCGCTCTATGGCACGTCCTAGCAAACAGCAAAAAGCTGTGTTAAACTCTGTTATTTGTGTTTAAAATTAAGCTCTGTCAGATTTTACGTGGAGTTCGTTACTACGTTGGGCACCACTCTCTAGTGGTAGGAGCAGCAGGTTGTGCCCCAGCTCCCAGCTAGCTTTGCCTGAAAAATTACATGGAAAATGTATTCTTTCAAACACTGCTTGGCCCATTAGTTTCAGCCTCTTCTTGGCTAACTCTCATATCTTACTTAACCCATTTCTAATAATCTGTGTAGCACCATGAAGTGGTGCCTTATCAGGAAGGATCTCAAGCTGCATCCATGTTGGAGAGGAGAGCTATATCATCTGTCTCACTTCCTTCTTCCTCCCATCATTCTGTTCTGTCTTTCCAGCCTACCTATGTTCTGACTTATCAGGCCAAGCAGTTTTCTTTATTAATTAACCAATGAAACAACAGATAGATAGAAGACCCACCTACATCAGATAGCCACCCTCTTCTGTGCTCCATAGCCACATGACTCAAGTGCACATATACAAACAAATTCATATTCACATATATGAAAATAACTATTAAAATTTTGAGGTGTCTAAATGATGAACTAAGGGCAATTTGAATTGTAAGATTCAGATCATTTGAAGACCATTGGTGAAATATTTAAATAGGAAACGAAGGAATTCACTATTAAGTTAAGAAGAAGTAAACATGAGACAATTGAACTTCACGCTAATTTTGTCTATAATTGTGATCAACCAGAAAAGTCTTTTCTGCAGCTATGCTTATTATTGCTGATAACTGTCTTCTCTTTTTTGAATGCATGTACTTATTGAATAATAAGTTTTGAGGAAGAGATCGAAATGACACATAGAAACATCATAAAATAGGAGTGTAACATGAATGATAAAAATCCAGATACAGTTATTGGGGTTCAAGCTGAAGATCAGAAAAGCAAAACAGTGAACCATAAGAGAGAACTTTTACATATACCAAATCTTCAGAACAAACAGGCAAACTCCTGTCTCGATAAATACTCAGACTCAAAAATCTGCTGAGTTCCTGTCTCTTCCCCTTTATATTCTTCTTACCACTCAGTCATACCACTCCTGCCTCCACCTTCCTACTACTGGGACTAATTGTGTGTGACTTCTAAACACTCAGATTAAAGATATTAGCCACCAAAACCTGAATCTGTTTTGGGATTGATCTGGTGTAGGCCTCGGTAGCCTTGACCACACAGAGATTTGTCTTCCTGTCTCCTGAGTCCTGGGATTAAAATTGTAATCCTGAGAAGAACTGTGCCACTGACCAGGGACAGTGCAGCCCCGAAGGAACAAATTCCACAAAAGTAGGAATGAGCCAGTGACATGGGCCAGAGCAGGCCAGAGGCAGTGAAATCCAAAGTAGCAAGACTGAGCCATTACCCTATGCCACAGTAGGTCTGGGCAATGATTCCAAAAGACCAGGACTGACCCACCAACCTGAGCTGAAATGGGCTTGGGACCTCTGAGCAAGTAGCTCTGACCCAGGACCTCTGTGGGTCTGGGTGTCAGTCTGGTACATCAAAGAAAGTGGCAGGAACCAGAAACCTCTGAGGATTCAGGCATGAGTCTGGGACCTCTGAGGGAGTAGGCCTGAACCAGGTTCTCTGTAGGTGTGGGTAAAATAAAGTCTAGGCCCTCTGAGTGAGTAGATCAGGGCCAGAGACCTTTGCAGGAACAATCCCAATCCCAGGGACTTCTTCAGAAGCAGATTCAGACCAGGGACTTTTGTATTAACAGGACTGAGCCAATTACCTAGGCCAGAACATGTCCGAGACAGCAAAATCCATAAGAGCAGAAAAAAGTCCAGCAGTGATGACAGACATCCAGAAATACAGATGACCAGTTGGGTAACTAGAACTATGGCACAAACTGTACCATAAAGAACAATCATCTGAGTATCAGATTCAATGGCACCTAGAAGATTAATCGCCAGAATCACAGACAGCCCCAATAACACCAAGTAGAGGAAAAAATGAGTAAAATGGTAAGAATACATAAAATAGCACAAAGAGAAACACAATACCAGTAAATCTTGATATTCTACAACAGCAAGACTTTAACAAATAAATATAGATGAGGCAAAAGAAAATGATCTAAAAAAACTTCAGGAGAATATTTGAAACTCTTTTTTAAAATATTTATTTATTATGTATATAATAGTCTATCTGTATGTATGTCTGCAGGCCAGAAGAAGGCACCAGATCTCATGTCAGATGGTTGTGAGCCACCATGTGGTTGTTGGGAATTGAACTCAGAACCTCTGGAAGAGCAATCAATGCTCTTAACCACTGAGCCATCTCTCCAGCCCCTATTTGAAACTCTTAAAGAGAAAATGAGAAATTCTCTCAAAGAAATGGAGAAAAAGAAAAAAAATTGAAAGACATCAACAAATCATTTAAAGAAAACCAAGAATACATAAGTTACCCCAAAAACTCTACCAAAGAACTTTTACAGCTGATAAACACCTTTAGTAATGTGGCAGGATACAAGATCAACTCCAAAAAAATCACTTGCCCTCCTATACACTAAGGATAAGGAAGAAGAGGGGGAAATCAGAGAAGCATCACCTTTCACTATAGCCACAAATAGCATAAAATATCTTGGGATAAGGCTGACCAAGGAAGGAAAAGATCTACTTGACAAGAAATTTAGGGCATTGAATAAAGAAATTGAAGAGAACATCAGAAAATGGAAGGATCTCCCTTGCTCTTGGATTGGTTGGATCAACATAGTAAAAATGACAATTCTACCAAAAGCAATCTATAGATTCAATGCAATCCCCATCAAAATCCCATCAAAATTCTTCACAGACCAGGGAAAGACAATAATTAACTGTATATGGAAAAACAAAAAACCTAGGATACCCAAAATAATCTTATACAATAAATGATCATCTGGAGGCATTACCATCCCTGACTTCAAACTCTATTACAGAGCTACAATATTGAAAACAGCTTGGTATTGTCATAAAAACAGAGAAGTCTACCAATGGAATTGAATAAAAGACCCAGATTTTGTTTTAATTTTATTATTTTTTGTATTTTTGAGATAGGGTTTCTCTGTAGCTTTGGAGCATGTCCTGGAACTACCTCTTGTAGCCCAGGCTGGCCTCGAACTCCCAGAGATCCTCCTGCCTCTGACTGCCGAGTGCTGGGATTAAAAACGTGCACCACCACGGCCCGGCCAAGACCTGGATTTTAAAACACAAAGCTATGAACACCTAATTTTGGATAAAGGAGCTAAAGTATACAATAGAAGAAAGCATCTTCAACAAATAGTGCTGGCACAACTGGATGTCAACCTGTAGAAGAATGAAAATAGATCCCTATCTATTACCATGCACAAAACTCAAGTCCAAATGTATTAAAGACTTAAATATCAGTCTTAATACACTGAACCTGATAGAAGAGAAAGTGGGAAGTACTCTACAACACATTGGCACAGGAGACTACTTTCTACGTACAACCGCAGCAGCCCAGACATTAAGGGCAACATTAAATAAAAGGGACTTCCTGAAACTTAGAAGTTTCTGTAAAGCAAACGACACTCTCACTAAGACAAAAAGGCAACCAACTGACTGGGAGAAGATATTCACCAACCCCGCAACAGACAAAGGTCTGATCTCCAAAATATATAGAGAACTCAAGAAACTAGACTTTAAAATGCTAATTAACACAATTAAAAAATGGGGCACTGAACTGAACAGAGAATTCTCAATAGAAGAAGCTCAAAAGGCCTAAAGACACTTAAGATCATGCTCAACCTCCTTAGCAATCAGGGAAATGAAAATCAAAACAACTCACACCTGTCAGAATGGCTAAAATCAAAACTACCAATGATACCCTTTGCTGGAAAGGATGCGGATGAAGGGGTACACTCATCCATTGCTGGTGGGAAAGCGAACTTGTGCAACCACTTTGGAAATCAGTGTGGCAGTTTCTCAGGAAATTCAGGATCAACCTATCCCAGGACTGTTGAAATAAGGGCAGCGGGGCTGCGTCCCCAGCACCCAGCCGCCCGCTCGGCTAGCTTATGCCCTGAAATAATTACACAGAAACTGTATTCTTTTAAATACCGCTTGGCCCATAATATCTAGCCTTTTCTCGGCTAACTCTCACACCAGGACTAGCCCATTTCTATTAATCTGCTGTAGCCCACGAGCTGGCTTACCAGGGATGATCTTAACCTGCGTCTGTCTGGAGTGGGAGAACCATGGCGACCCCTCTACTCAGCTTTCTTTCTCCCAGAATTCTGTTCTGTTTACTCCACCCACCTAAGGGTTGGCCTATCAAATAAATGGGC
>JAGDQN020000098.1:558092-577965 GCA_019206885.2 Microtus richardsoni | reverse complement strand
GGAGAGGAGTGGGGGGAGGGGGAGAGGAGGGGGGAGGGGGAGAGGGGTTTGAGGCTGGGAGGAGGTGGAAATTTTTTTTAATAAAAAGAAATAAAATAAAATAAAATAAATATTTTTAGATAAGGAAATAAAAGAGATCTGTTATACAACAAAAAAAAAATAAACTCAACTCACCTATAAAAAAAATACAGTCTTTCAGACTGGATATTAAAACAGATTTCATCCTTCTTCTGCATACAAGAAAAACACCTCAACCTTAAAGACAGACATTGCCTCAGAGAAAATGGTTGAGAATTTTTTTTCCAATTGATTGGACCAAAGAAACAAGCTGGTGTATCTCTCCTAATATCAACCAAAATAGACTTCAAACTAAAATCAATCAAAAGAGTAAAGAAGGACATTTCTTATTAGTCACAGAAAAAAATCCATTGAAAGGAAATCTCAGTAAAAACATCTATGCCTTAAATCGAAGGGCACACTCGTATGTAAAAGAAACACTTCTAAGCTTAACAGAGAAATTAAGGGAAGTAACATGTTATGACACAAATGGGCTTAACACATATCTATTGAATATTCCAACCAAACATAAAAGAATATATGTTCTTCTCAGCACCTCATGTAACCTTCTTAAAAATTGAACACATACTCAGTAACAAAAGAAACCTCAAAAAATAAAAATAATTAAAATAGACTCGTGTATCTTATAAGATCACCAGGTCTTAAAACTAGAGTTCAACAGCAATACTAATTCCAGAAATCCCACAAACACATGGAATTTATGCAATGCTCACCTGAATCATCATAGTTAAGGAAGAAATAAAGGGAGAAATGAAATGCTTTCTAAAATTCAATTAAAATGGCTACATAATATACCAAAATTTATGGGATAAAATGAAAGCAGTGTTAAGAGGAAAGTTAATAGCACTAAATAACTGCATAAAGGATCTGGGAAAATCCCACACTAATAAATTAACAGAACATTTGAAAACTTTAAAACAAAAAGAATTAAACTCACCCAAGAGAACTAGATGGCAGGAAATAATAAAATTGAGAGCTGAAATCAACAAAATCAAAACAAAGAAAACAATACAATGAATCAGTGAGTCAAAGAGTTGCTTCTTCCAAAAATCAACAAAATAGACAAACCTTTATCCAAACTAACCAAAAGGAAGAGAGATGATATTCAAATAAACAAAATCATAAATGAAAAAGTGGATATAACAACAGATATGGAGGAAATACAAAGAACCATCAGGTCATATCCCCAAAATCTGTACTCCACAAAATTGGGAAACTTAAAAGGAATAGACAAATTTTGCATAAATATCACTTACCAAAATTAAATCAAGACCAGATAAGAAAATTAAACTAACTCATAACTGCTGAAGAAATAGAAACAGTCATCAAAAGTGTCCCAACCAAAATAAGTCCAGGACCAAATGGTTTCAGCTCAGAATTCTATAAATTTTTTAAAGAAAAACTAATATCAATACTCCTCAAATTGTTCCATACAATAGAAACAGAAGGAACATTGCCAAACTCTTTTTATGAGGCCACAGTTACCCTTATATACAAACCACATAAAGACATTACTAAGAATGAGAATTACAGGCCAATTTCACTCATGATCATTGAGGCAAAAATAGTGGCAAATCAATTCAAGTGTACATCTGAGCCATAATACAATATGATCAAGTTGGCTTCATTCCAGAGATGCAGGGATGGTTCAACACACACAAAAAAATCTGTCATCGTAATGCACCATATTAAAAAAAACTAAAAAATAAAAACCACATCATCATCTCATTAAATACTGAAAAATATTTCAACAAAGTACAACATCCCTTCATGATAAAAGTCTTGGAGAGAACAGAGATGCAAGGAATATACCTAAATATAATGAAGGAAATATGAGAAAGCCAACAGACAACATCAGATTAATTGGAGAGAAAATCCCCAGTCATACTACTGAAACCAGGAACAAGACAAGCTTGTCCACTCTCTCCATATAGATGAAATACAGTTTTTGAGATCCAAGATAGAGCAATAAGACACGAAAAGGAGTTCAAAGGGATACAAATTGGAAAAGAGAAGTCAAACTCTCACTATTTTCTGATGAAATTACAGTTTACATAAGGAACCCCCAAAATTCTACCAAGGATCTTCTCTAACACATAAACACTTTCAGTAACATAGAAGAATGCTAGACGAACTCAAAAAATCAGTAACCCTCCGGTACACAGATGATAATTGGGCTAAGAAAGTAATCAGAGAAATGTCACCCTTCACAATAGCCTAAAATATCTTGTAGTAACTCTAACCAAAAAAGTGAGGTATTGTAAGATGATGTGAGAGTCTTCTGTTTTGTGTTAATTTCATTGGTTAAATAAAGAGACTGGCTTGGCCCTGTAATAGGACATAAAATTAAGTAGGCAGAGTAAACAGAACAGAATGCTGGGAGAAAGAAGCTGAGTCAAGGCAGTCACCATGATTCTCCCACTCCAGACAGACGCAGGTTAAGATCTTCCCTGGTAAACCACCTCGTGGGCTACACACATTATTAGAAATGGACTAGTCCAGCTGCTAGTGTTAGCCAAGAAGAGGCTAGATATAATGGGCCAAGCAGTGTTTAAAAGAATACAGTTTCCATGTAATTATTTCGGGTATAAAGCTAGCCATGCAGGCGGCCGGGTGGCGGGGACACAGCCCCGCCGCTCATACTACAACAGTAAGACATAACTTTAAGTCTTTGAAGAAAGAAATTAAAGAGGACACCAGAAAGTGGAAAGATCTCCCATGCTCTTGGGTTGGTAGAATTAGCATAGTAAAAATGTCATATTAGGAACAGGAATCTACAGATTCAACACAATGCCCATCAAAAACATAACAAATTTCCTCACAGACCTCGAAAGAATGGCTCCCAACTTCATATGAAAAGCAACAAACACAGGATGCCCAAAACAATCCTGAACAATAAAAAAACTTCTGGAGGCTTCACAATCTCTGACTTAAAACTCTACTACAGAGGTACAATAACGAAAACAGCCTGGTATTGCCATAAAACAGACAGGAAGAACAATGTAACTGAATCAAAGACCCAGATTTTAATCCACACATTTTTGAACACCTGATTTTTGACAAAGAAGCAGAAAATATCAAATGTAAAAAAGAAAGCATATTTAACAACTAGTGCTGGCAGAATTGGAAATCAACATGTAGAAGAATAAAAATCTATCCGTATTTATCACCATGCACAAAACTCAAGTCCAAATGAATCAAAGACCTCAATTACACTGAACCTCAGAGAGAAGAAATTGAAAAATAAACTTGAATGCATTGGAACAGGACACTACTTCCTTAATATAACCCCTGCAGCCCAGACACTGAGAGAAATAATAAATAAATGGGATATCCTGAAACTAAAAAGCTTCTGTAAAGCAAAGAACAGGGTCAACATGACAAAATGACAGCCTACATAATGAGAAAAAAATCTTCACCAACCACACAACAAACAGAGGATTGACCTCCAAAATATCAAAGAACTCAAAAAATTGGTCATCAAGTCCGGTTTTATCTTCAAGAACAATAGCAACGGGTTTTTGATCCTACTGCACCTACCGGCTTTGTGGGAGCCTAGGCAATTTGGATGCTCACCTTACTAGACCTGGATGGAGGTGGGTGGTCCTTAGACTTCCCACAGGGCAGGGAATCCTGATAGCTCTTTGGGCTGATGAGGGAGGGGGACTTGATTGGGGGAGAGGGAGGGAAATGGGAGGCAGTGGCGGAGAAGAGACATATCTTTCATAAATAAATAAACGGAAAAAATAAATAAATAAATAAATCTAGGAGGAGGCAGAGTGAAACGACAAAAAAAATGGTCATCAAAACTAAATTTCAATAATAAATAGAGTACAGATATAAGCAGAGAACTCTCAACAGAGGAATCTAAAATGGCTGAAAGACATTTAAGGAAATGTTCAACATCCTTAGTCATCTGAAAACTTGAAAGCAAAACAATTCTGAGATTCCATCTTATACCTGTAAGAATGGCCAAGATCAAAAACAATGATGACAACTTATGCTTGAGAGATTGTGTGGTAAAGGGAACACTTCAGCATTGCTGTTGGGAATGCAAACTGGTATAGCTCCTTTGGATATTAGTGGGGTGATTTCTCAGAAAATTAGGAAACAACCTTCCTCAAGACCTAGTAATACCACTTTTGGGTATATACCAAAAGGATGCTCATTTGTCCCATAAGGATATGTGCTCAACAATGTTTGTAGCTGCGTTGTTTGTCACAGCCAAATCCTGGAAACAACCTGAATGTCTCTTCACTAAAGAATGAATAAGAAAAATGTGATACATTTACACAATGGAGTACTACACAGCAGATAACGATATCTTGAATTTTCCAGGCATATGAATAGAGCTAGAAAACATCATTTTGTGTGTGGTAACCCAGACACAGAAAGACAATTATCACATGTACTCACTCATAAGTGCTTTTTAAACATAAAGCAAAGAAAATCAGCCTGCAAATAACAATTTCAGAGAAATTAGACAACAATGAGGACCCTAAGAGAGACACACATAAATCTAATCTGCTTGAGAAGTACATAGAAAATGATAAGATCTCCTGAGTAAATTGGGAGGGGAGAGGCAGGGAGGTGTCAACCTGTCTGTTTTTATGCCAATACCATTCTGTTTTCATCACCGCAGTTCTATAGTGAGCTTGATAGCATGGATGGTGATGCCTCTGCCATTTCGTTTGTTGTCCAAGACTGTTTGGGGTATCCTGGTTTTTTTCAAAGGGAGTTGATTGTTGTTCTTTTAAGGTATGTGAAGAATTGTGTTGGGATTTTAATGGGAATTACACTGAATCTATAGATTGCATGTGATAGGATTGCCATTTTTATTATGTTTATTTTAGCTATCAAAGAGCATCAAAATCTTTCCATTTTCTGGTATCTTCTTCAATTTCTTTCTTCAAAGACTTAAAGTTCATGTAGAAGAGGTATTTTATTTTATGGTTAGTGTTACCAAAAAATAATTTATGCTTTTGGTGGCTATTGTGAAGGGTGATGTTTCTCTGATTTCTTTCTCAGCTTCTTTATCATTTATATATAGGATGTCTACTAATATTTTTGAGTTGATCTTGTTCCTGACACATTACTGAAGGTATATGTCAACATTAGGAGCTCCATGGTAGAATTTTGGTCACTTATTTGTACAATCATATTATCTGCAAATAGCAAAAGTTTGACTTCTTTCTAATTCAAATCCCTTTTGGCTTTGTTTGTTGTCTAATTGCTCGAGTGATAAATTTAAGAACTTTCGTGAATAGCTATTGGAAGAGTGGACAGCCTTACCTTGTTTCTGATTTTAGTAGAATAGCCTTAAATTTCCCTCCATTTAATTTGATGTTGACTATCAGCTTTCTGTATATTGCTTTTATTATATTTAGATATGTTCCTTATATCCCTGATCTCTCCAAGATCTTTATCATGAAGGGAACATATCAAAATAGCATAGCACAAATATTTTAAATAATTGATGATACATTGTTTGGGAAATTTTAAACTTAGAGGGTGATGGTGATTTTGTTAAGTAATAATATACTGTAAATATGCTGGTTGATTTTGAATTTTATCTGGAGTTCTCTTTATTTTTTGTTTATATTAAATTACGAAGAACGTTAGTCATTTATTTTGAGAAAATTAGATGAACAGAAGAGGAAAATGCCATCCATATAATTAGTCACAAATATCACAGTAAATTTAATCAACACATGTTTAATAGCTTTATGCACAAAATATTGACAAATTGTTCCATTATATTTCATAAGAGATGGCAGGGTACTACTCTTGTCTTTGCAGGAAAATACTTATCTTCAAAAAGTCAAGAGACCCTGAACATCTAGATGCCTACACAGGAAAATATTATTATCCACATATCACCAAGAAAAGAAAATTATGAATTATGTGAAAACATCATCTGAGGGGAAGAATTACTAAAAAATGTATGTATGTTTTTTTACTAAAGTAATAGTCATGAATTACTTAAAACTCAAAGCTGACTTTGGAGTTTTCCAATACTTTTCTGCTTCTCTAAATTCAGGCATGTTGTTAAAAGAAAAATTCAGAGTTTCTGTCTCATGTCAAGAGCCATCTGGTATGAGAGAGAAAAGAAGAAAAAAATTGGTAGAAATTTTACTTTTCTTCATACCTATTTATATCTCTATCAGTTCTTTCAATGAGTATATGTTTGTATAAATAATGATAAAGATTTCCACAATGAACAATGAATTTTCCTGCAGTAATGATTGAAGTTTCCAGGAAGAAGATTTTATTCCTTTGATTACCCTTTGGATTATACCCTACAGGTAGTGGTGTTTGGTTATAGAATGAGCAAGTAAGACATCTGGTTATAATCTCCTTAGCATGTTGCCATGTAGTAGAAAACTCTTTCTATAAACCTTTGGTTTTGACATGCTGATTCTTATGAAATTCCATGGCCTTCAGCACACTTTCAATCAATAATTGATCAATTTTTGTATTACTCTGTGCAGACCTTTATGGGATCAGATGAGTGTTATGTATAAGGGAGAAAGACTTTTCCTGATTATATCTTTTACCTGTATGAATAATGAAGTCAATTCTGTATCATCTGGTATAAATTCAGTGGTTTCAATTTGCAAGACAATTTCTTTCTGCATGTTATAAATCAATAACTACATTGAGAGGTTCTTTAGAATCCCTTAGTACCATGAGAATAGCATATAATTCTGCCTTTTGTTCCACCTTACATTAATCTTCTGATTTGTAACCTGCATTTCCAGATTTATCTACATCAGAATAGAATGTATAGGCTCCTTTTACTGGTGTGTTATGTACAATGTCAGAAAATATCCAAGTAGTTCTTTTTATAAGGTTAAAGCTATCACTTTTAAAATAATTGCTATTAATCTCTCCTAAAAAATAATACAAGCACTTTGAAAAAGGTTCATTGTTTTCAAATATTTTTTTTTTATTTCAACAGTAGTAAAAGGCATTATAATATTTGCTTGGTCTATTCCTGCTAGTTGAAAAAGCTGATTAATTCAGAGAGATTTTTTCACATGTTTTCAATTTTTACTTGGTTTATGTGACAAAAAATCATTATATTATAATACCTTCCCTTCCCATTAACATTTCTGTAGGAGAAATTTTCTAAGGCAATATGAATAGCATGCATCTAAGATTTGGGTTCACCCTATTCACTTGTACCTCTTGTCATTTTTCTTCAATGACAATCAATTCTTTTTAAACTTCAGCTGTTAATTTGATGAGACCATTTAAGTCCTTGTTACCATCTAAGATTTTGTTTAAATTAACTATTAAATCAGGTGTTAACCCAACAGCAGGTTGTAGACATTAAAAGTCTACTAACAATATTTGAACATGATTAAATGTGTGGAATAGGTCTCTACTAATTTTTGCTTTTGTTTTCTAATTTTTTGTAAACCTATTTTATCACCTAGGTAATTTAAAGAATGTCTTCTCTGCAATTTTTCAGGAGAAACTTGTAATGCCCATGTAGGCAAAGTATTTGTGCTTCTTCAAACACTCTAAAGAATCCTCATTGGATTCAGATAGAAAAATGTCATCCATATAATGGTAAATTATAGATTTAGAAAATTATTTACATATTATTTCTAACAGCTGACTTACAAAGTATTGGCACAGAGTGAGGCTGCTGAGCATTCCCTGGGGGAAGATTGTCCAGTGAATCTCCTAGTAGGCTGATAATTATTATAAGTACCCACTGTGTAGGCAAATTTTTCTCTGTTCTTTTCTTGTAAATGAATAGTGAAGAAACAATTTTTTAAATCAAAATCTGTAAGAGGCCATTCTTTTAGTAATAGAGAAGGCAGAGGAATTCCAGATAATAGGACCCATAGGTTCAATTGCCTTGTTGATAGCTAAAAGATATGTCTCAAATCTCCTCTTACCAGATTTTCTTTTGACAAAAATAGAGAAAAATTGCATGGGCTGGTTGTTTCTTCAATATGGTGATCATCTAGTTGCTCCTGTGCCAGCTGTTCTAAATCCTGCAGTTTCTCTTCTGTTAAATGCCATTGTTTAACTCATATTGGTTTCTCAGTTAGCCATTTTAAATGTAAAGCCATTGGTACCTCTAAAGGTTTGCTAGTTGCTTTGTGTTTTGTACAGCTTAAGGAGCTGGTGACCTTTGTGTACAGTAAATTATAATATCCTTCCCAGAAATATAAGTTTCTGGGACTGCAGGAATGTTAATCTGGGTATTCACTTGCTGCAGCAGGTCATGACCACATAAATTCTCTGCAATATTAGCCACTTATGTTCTCAGCTTTTTTATCTTTCTTTTTGGCCCTATGCATTCAACCCATCTCATGCTTTGTTTTATTTGTGATATGGTTCCAATTCCTAGGAATTGAGTATCTTCCTCTTGAAGAGGCTAATTTGATTGCCAAAATTCTGGAACAACGATACTCACTTCTGTACCCATGTCTATCAAACCCACAATTACAATGCAATTTTTACACACTCAAATTTTTCTCTTTTATCATTTATAGAAGTCTTCCAGAATATATGTTTTCTCTTTTCTACTAGAATTTTTGATTACTCCATGATTATTCCATCATCCATAACAATATGTATTTTACAGCAGGGTCTGGATATTTTATTTTCCCCAGTGAGACATGTTCTCTACAATGATGGGGAATGACTGGACCACTCTTAACTTTGGAGCCTGTGAGAAACAACCTAGGGAGTTTCCCAATGGTATTGGTTTGCCTTGTCTGTCTTTTGTTGATCTATATTTATTAGTTAAATCTCCCTTTGACACACCTCCTACATAATCCAGAAGTTTGATAACTGTTACTTTTGCCATTATGAGAGGAGACATTATATTTGGGAATTTTTCTCAACAGTCCCTTCTTAGATGTCCTATTCTACCACAATTTAAAAACTTGGCATTTTGATATCTCCTTATAGCTTTGCAAATTGCTTTTTCTACCCAAGTTTCAGTATTATAGTCAGATGTCTCAATGTTCATTGTGTGTAGGATTCATTCATCCATTGGGGATGGTATAATCATTACAGGCCCAAATATCATTTATCATTATAACCTGATATTTTTAAAAGTCAGAGAGTCAATAAGTACTTGTCTAGCTTTTGGGTCTTTTACTCCTATTTGTACAGCCTTAGTTAATCTTTGTAAAAAGTAACTGAAGGATTCTCTCTGCTCATATTTAACCCTGGTACACGATTCATTTTCCTAGTTCTTGAATCCTGTCCCAAACATTTGAGGCTGCTTTATGGCATAGAGACAAGATATGTTCATTGTAAAGAGCTTGAGCCTGTTGGTCAACATAAGTGCCCTTACCAAGAATTTGACTATGGGAAGTCTCAAGATCTTTTAATTTTTCCATTTCTAAAAGTTTTGCCTTTTTCCCAAAAATAACTTTCCCACAGTATTTGTGGCCAATCATCCAGGATGGCTGGAACTAATTAAAGACAGTTGTGGTGGGCATCCTTATTGCTAGAAACCCATGTCTTTACCATATACCTAATAAATTCTGAATGCAAGCTATAAGATACTACTGACTGTTATTTTCTTTTAGACCTTTCATTTCGATAGGTATCCATCAACATTCTTTGGATCCTTATGGGCATTTAGAGCTTGATGATTTTTCAGAGTTGATTTCTGGGTAGGAAGCTAAAATCCTGGGTAGTCATCTCTGTCACGTATTGGTAATGTTAAATAATGTCATTTTACCTTCTTTCTCTGCTCATCAGCTCCAAGAATTTCATGAATCATTTCAAATCTTTTTACTACTGTCTTTCGTAAAGCCTAAATCTCTTGGTCTGTATATATTTCTAGTGATTTCATTGAGGCAACTAGCCTCTGTTCCTCATTCTGTACATGTCCTTCCAAGGCATGAAGTTTTTCCTTTAAAGATATTATCTCTTCCTTGGACTTTATTTGCATAGCATGAAAATATTGCCTTCCTGGATAGATACTAACATAATCTGCTAACATATCAAATTTTTATATAGTTTTATTGTCAAATTCAACAGTATGAATTCTTTCAGATAATTTTCTGCACCCTTTGACATGGATTGAATTTTGTCTGTCAAATTAATGTTATACATTTCAATAGTATTAATTTTTCAGGTAATTTTTGATTTTCAATGATATTAATCCTGTCATATAGCTTTTCATTATTAGTCTGCAAAGATTTTATTATTTCTTAAAGTACCTCATTCTTAGCTCTGTTATCAAATGTTTTCTTAAAGATTTAATATAAAGAAGAAAAATTAGTCCCTATATTCAATAAATAGATGTATCACAATAACAATAAAAGCCTTGCAAAATATAATCCATAGGATAAGTAAAAAGGTTCTCAAATTAATGGATGATAATAATGTCTGTCATTTTTAACTTTCAAGTTTATTGATTTATTTATTAATTAAAAAGTTACCTGTATTGTAAGATTTCAATAAATTGATTTAGGTATGATATCTTTATTTTCCAGCAGGTTTTGTGGTTGTAGCTGTGTGTCAAAGCGTCACTGGCCAGTGGCTGTGAAACCAGTGGTGGAATGAGTAGTCCTGTGCCTCTTTGATTATCTGCATTGGTGCCTAGTTAAATACTGAGAAATATGGTTTGCTTGAAAAATTAAAGCAATTAAATCAATTTTATATGTGGAGGAAGGAGACAAGAATTCATGAGCAGAGAGCAAAAATCAAAAACTGCACAAGTTGCTGCATGGTAGTGGGGAGGGGTAATGTGCGTGAGGTTGAGAAATTTCCAAGATACTGTGCTTAGCTCCAATTTGGTGGGGGTTTACAAAAAAAGAGATTAGTAGGTAAAATCAAGCCAGTCAGGTTGGGATGGAAAACCTCCTGAGCCATGGACCTTTTGAGCCTTTTAAATTAGTCCACCAAGTATGTTTGGAGGTGGGATCAATGTGGGCACTAGAAGAAGACAAATCCTAAAAAGAAATCCCACACTAGCTCAAAATTGAGCACAATAAAGGGTTATTTATTTAGGGGTAGACTCCCAGATTCTAGTCCTCTGCTCAAATGGGGACCATCAATGGGATCTATCAGCCAGAAAAGATTGAGTGCATGCTTTACATTGGCAATTATAGTATGAGAGGCCATGTCCAAGTGGGCTGGAAACTTAAATACTACTGGCTGAAGGAGTTCCTACAGCACATATTTCCTCTTCTATGGAATCTTAGGAGACAACGATGTCCTCAGTTGTTGAAAGTTTAATGGAGGGGGCTCATCTACATAATGTTATGATTGTTCCCCATGCTGTGGATGTTTATTTTTGTAATCTAACTATGTTCTGGTCACTCCTCTGCCAGTACTCAAGTCAAATAAATCATTTATTCAACAAACAAGTCTTAAGAGCAAAAAATTTTTGACCTGATATTGGTTCATAGGCCTTTCTTTGTCCATGAATCTTCAGAAAAGCTGTGAAATGATTATTTAGTAAGTTGCTAATAAAATAAACATAGAAATTCTATAAGCCCTATCAATATTATATCATATGCAAAAGTTGTCTATTACATTTTTTACAAGTTTAATATTTATTTTATTATCTTTACTCCTTTAGTCTATGACTTACTCTTTTATAATACTTTTATTGTCTCTTTACACTTCTTCTTCTCTCTCTCAAGCCTATGTACAGTTCTCCTACACTGTGACACATTTATAGGTCTTTTTCTCCTGAATCTGTCTTTATTGCACATCTGTATTTATTTTTTAACCAAGAGTGCTCTTTTTTTAATGCTAAACAGGCATGGTTAGGACTAAAACTATTTTGCCTTTTGGCTTTTCCCAGCCCAGCATGGTGGAGGCATGTTCACTGCCTATGCAAGCTGTGTAAACTACTCCAATTCCAGTATGCAAAGGGTCTATGTCATATCATTAAGAAGTTTGTAACACACTGCTCACAAACCCCATTTAAGTGCTCAGCCTCCTGAAAGTGCCAGAGTTCGTTCTGGAAGCAATAACCAGGAAGCAGCTATTTCTTATATTGAGTCAGTAAGACTTCTCTTAAAGAAGCCATGGCACACCTGTTCCCTGCCAGCAAACAGAGCCTATCTGAAAAATGACAGATACCAAGAAGCCATGCTTAACTCTGTCCTTTTGTGTCTAGAGTTTCTTTCCAAGATTTCTCATGTTTTACATCAGTGGATGTAATCAGCCCTGTATTGGGTGCTATTCTGATATTCTGTTGATGGATAAGTCACATATAGATGGAATATACACAGAGAGTATGGATTATGTATATTATTGTGTTTGTTTTGAATTTTTTGACTATAGAGAGATATTTGATTCAGGGGAATGCTAAGATATACACACACGCACAAATATGTGTGTGTGTGAGTGTGTGTGTGTGTGTATTTTGACTTCAAATTTTGGGTATAAGGACATATGGTTTGAAAAAGAAGTTCTGCTTTTTTTCCACAGAGGATGAGAATCTGTTCATTACTTCAAGCCTTTTGTGGTTTGATGGACCAAGACACTCTGAACAGTCTCTACAAACCCCTGAGTTACTTTGCCCAACAAAAAGCAGCAAGCAATTTGGAAAGAACTATGCATAAATTCCATAAATATTGTTCAAAAGTATTTGTTTTTATTTAAAGAGAGATAAATACTTGGCATTGGTATGAATCTTTCTTTATTGATACAAATTTAAGGTAAAATGTGTTATATGTATATTTCTGCTCTTGATTAAGGTACTGTTTTTTTTGGAGCTTATTTAAGATTTAGTGTATAATTTAAAAATACATATTAGGGACTGGAGAGAGGGCTCCATTGCCTGCTCTTCCAAAGGTCCTGAGTTCAATTCCCAGCAACCACATAGCTGCTCACAACTATCTGTAATGAGGTCTGGTGCCCTTTTTCTGGCCTGTAGACATACACACAGACAGAATAATTTATACATAATAAATAAATAAATAAATATTTTAAAAGAAGTTTTAAAAATACGTATTAATAGTTTGTCATCTGTAGTATTATGAGTGGCGGGTTACGTCCCCGCCACCCAGGTAGCTTTACACCCGAAATAATTACACGGAAACTGTATTCTTTTAATCACTGCCTGGCCCATTTCTGTCTAGCCTCTTCTCGGCTAACTGTCTCACCTGGACTAGCCCATTTCTATTAATCTGTGTAGCCCACAAGCTGGCTTACCAGGAATGATCTTAACCTGCATCTGCCTGGAATGGGAGAATCATGGCGACTCACTGACTCAGCTTCTTTCTCCCAGCATTCTGCTCTGTTTTCTCTGCCTACCTAAATTCTACCATATCAGAGAGCCAGCCAGTTTCTTTATTACTTAACCAATGAAATCAACAGATTGATATATGACACTCCCACATCAGTCATCTATAATAGTCAAGTTTGTAGTCATGTTACTTAGGTTTTTCAGAGGTACATTGATATATTTCAGATGGATAGTTATTCCTCAAACCTTTCAAAAACTGACAGAATTTGGCATTTAAAAAATGTTTTAAAAGCTTAGGACATTTAATGACAATGAGATACATTTGCTCCTGGCATTACCAATCTACTTCAAGAAGATAATTGGCATTGAAGAGGCACTTTATGGAGTTTGATAGACAGTTGAGTGAGAAATTGCTCTTGTCTCTACTGCTTGATGTTTTCTTGTAACAAGACAGATGTGACCTCCAAAAATGACTTCTGAACTAACCTAAAGTTGAGACCATTTGGAGGGATTCCTGCTTCAACTAAGAGTCTGTAGGACACAGAAGAAAGCAACTGATGAACTTTGCTACTGGAAGGCATATGATATCTTCTAATTTCCTGTTTCATGGAATAATCTTCCAGATACTGTGAGCATGTAGGCTGACGATAGATGCTCCATTGTTAGAGAGGAACTTTTGGTGATTGTTTCCATCATTTCCAGAGTTTTGGAAGTTGCTTACAATGCACTTCCTGTTAACTTAGGTAATGTTATATCCTTCTGGGTTCTATGATGGAGTTGAAAAATAAATGGTTATAATTATGGTTTTTCTTAGTTATGATAAAAGATAAAGTAAATATAAATGTCTTAAGTGTAATTCTTGCTTAATATCTGTTTTGTTATATGTAAATTTACTATGTTAAACATAAAACCTTCCTTTTTATTTGGACAGAAAAGGGGAGGTGATGTGGGATTCCCATCTGTATGCTGTGAATACACACAAGCACACTCACATGCGTACACAAATGCACACACTTATAATACTTAAAAAACCACACACAAAGAGAGAAAGAAAGACAGTGAAAGACAGAGAGACAGACACACACACACACACAGAGAGAGAGAGAGAGAGAGAGAGAGAGAGAGAGAGAGAATGAAAGAGAGAAAGAATACTAAGTGAGCTTGAATAATAGGCTCAATAACCAAATGAAGAGTTAGCATTTCATTCATCATTTTGCCTCATTGTGATATAATAAAAATACCAAAATTTGGAATTCCTCTAAAATTTTTTACACAGATAGTCATCATCTTAAAATATATTTTACTCTACTCCAGAAACTGTTAACTCTTGAATGATTTTACATGTCTACTCTGTCCATAAAATGTTATACTGTGCTCTCAACATTTAGCATGTATTCATTGATTTCTATCCTACAATATCCGTGAATCTGGAGGAGAGTAAAAGTTAAAATAAAACATATACTACTATTTCATACATCATATTTCCAACTCCATGAGACTCAAGGCCAGATATTTCCATAGAGGCTATGATGAGAAAGTGTTGGGAATATCGAACAAATAAGGATGCATGGTTTTCCTTGAGTTTGAAGTGATGTTAGGAAGTAGAGAGCTAGGTTACCCCCAGCACTGTGAATACTGTAACATTCAAGGTTTTTGCTTACTTCAATATTTGCTCATTTGAATTCACCTGAAACTTGACCATATTAAACAGATAAAGGAAAAACAATAATTGGAGTAGAAATTAATAAACCTATCAATGCATAGGGAATATATCTGTATATTCCCATGAAAAGAATATACATGTAATTCTGAATGAGGCACTGACATGATACCACAATGAGACAGTATGAAGCACATAGAAGACAACCATTCTAAGCTATGTCACTGATTGTGACACATCTGTGTCCACCCAGAACAAAAAAATCAGAAAAGAAATTATACCATATATCATAGGAGGAGTTTTGTCACACAGAGCCATGTCTTCCTTACTGCATCAATATCTGACAAGGAGTACTTCTAAATGCCCCTGGTAGACCAACTGTTTCAATTGCCACAAGAAATCACCTATGTTTATGTGACCCACTTACCAATAGCAGAAGAAAATAAGTGCATGATTTTAAGTTATAATCTGAAATTATCAGAATTTTTTATATCTATGCAATTTCTTATTCCTCAATTCCAAATTATGGAGAAGCTTTGTGACAGGACTTTATTCCTGACAAAGAATGTACAGGGAGCATTCATGGTGCTCTGACCATAGGAGTAAGACCATTATACTGCAGGAAGCCAGTTATACATCAGGGGGCACCAAATCTCCATGGTTTCAATTGTATCCTCGAGCCAGGTGCAGAGAAGACCAGAATATACTTTTCATCAGTCCTGACTTCCTCTCCCTGCCCAGTATAAAGAACAAAATGCAGGATAATGAAGCTGGCAATTATTGACTTACTCTGACAAATAGCATTTATGCTACCAGAATATGAATGGTGAAAAGTACAAAAGCTTGGTCTTTGTGCATAGCAGTCTTGTACTTATTTCTTACATTATCTATCATACTCAACTTTTTTTTTCTGTTGTACTCAGTTATCATTGTCCATCCTCCACCCACACTATCAGCACACACTATTGTCCACATTCAAACAATACTATTTTTTTAAGTCAGAAGCAAGACATACATAGATATCCCTAGTGTCTTTCTTCCCAGCCTGCTCATAACTTTGTTTCTGATGATGGCAGGCACTGTGTATTCCTACCATCCAACTTTTTTTTTCAAATTTATATCTCATCAGAAGAATCAAATGTGTAAAGTTCATAAAATCAGATTTCTGCAATGATGTGCAGTCTTGGTAAGTTTGGATTATAAAAGAGCATAAAAAAGATTCTTCAGGAGATTTCAAAATATCCAGAATGAATCGTCTGCACTGAAACATTTACAAAACTACAAGCAATACACTCAGATTTCATATTTTAGTGTAAGATTTTTCACTTAAGTTGATTTCTGATTAAACTATTCTTTGTTTTCAAATTCTTATAATTGTAATTATGTGTCTCTGTCGTTTAGTGGGTATATGAACAGAAGTGCCAAAATAGGCTGACAGGGTTTGTTGCTCATGTACTGAGAATTGTAGGTGGTTGTGCGCTTCCTAATATGGGTGCCAGGAATAAAATTCAAGTGTTTTGGAAAGAAGTACATGTATACACTTCCATATTCATTCACTTCCTCATTAGAAAGTCTGCTTTACCATTTTATTACAGTAATTTTAAATATTTATATTAATATAAGTGCATCATTTTGTGTAAACTCAGCATGTACCCCCTTACACTTTTTCAAATCTATTACTTTTATTACATAACTTATATAAAGAGAGACCACTCATTTCATAATTTGGAAAAAAAATACATTTTTTTTTTATTTCTATTTGCTTCATCAAGAATGGTTTGACCCTGATTCAGGAGTACAGAGAACCTAAAGAATTCAAGTACAACACCTAATTAGAAGCAACAGGCAAGGAAGAACTGATACAGATGTCTCAGTTTGTAGAGGACAGTCTACACAGGAAATGATAAAGGCTCTTAGACAGGCACATGATGAATGGGAGGCAAAGACCATTGCTGCCCACATTAAACAGGATCAGGCAGCTGAGTCCTTGGGGAACAACACAACCACCATGAAGACATGAACACCAGACACTGGGGATTGGCTTACTTACCTGGAATCATATATTCTTGTATATCAAAACTTATTTCTGTGTTTTTTCACTACCAAGTCATATGCAAATCTGCCATATGCAAAGCCTTTAGAATAGAAATATGAGTCTTTCCTCCCTCACCTAGCAAGGGAGTGCTTGATTAGTCTCAAGAAACATCTCTGTCCCAATCTCCTACCACATGGAGTGGGTGTGGAGGCTCCTTTTCCTGCTGGCAGCTGTCCAAAGTAAGTCATCAAAATCCAGAAATCCAGAGTAAACAGAGGCAGTTGCATGTCTCCTTACTTCCCCATGTTCTCTCCACAGGTGTTCAAGCAGAGGTCCTGCTTGTACAGTCTGGATCTGAACTTAAGCAGCCTGGGCAGTCAGTGAAGATCTCCTGCAAGGCTTCAGGGTATACCTTCACAGACTATGCTATGATCTGGGTGAAGCAGGAACCAGGACAGCTCCTAAAGTTGATGGGCTACATTACTACAGACACTGGGACCCCAAACTATGCTGATGACTTCAAAGAACGCTTTGTTTTCTCTTTGGACACCTCTGTCAGCACTGCATATCTACAGATTAATAGCCTCAAGAATGAAGACACAGCCATGTATTACTGTGCTAGACACAGTGTGAAAACCACATCCTGAGGGTGTCAGAAACCCTGAGGGAAGCTGGTTCTGATGTGCCCAGACAGAAACAGAAAAAAAAATACCCTGTCTTTGGCCTTTGAATAGGATTATGAGATTACTCAGTAGACACATAGAATACAGATCCCTGTAAAAAGAAGTCTCTCTAATTTCTGGCTCCTTTAATTTCTGCTCTTTTAGCATTTACTCTGTTATCCAATTCCAGTTATTTATCATTAAGACCAATTAGAATTTGTCCTATAATATACTTCTTCCTTTGTAGCTTTCTTGTTCAGGCAATTTTACTATATTGGAAAACCCCATCTTGAAGTGTTATATTTTGTGATTTTCTTTTAACTTTAAATGTCTAAGTTACAAGTTTAGCATTTGCTCCAGAGAAGATTGTAAAGTAGTATAATAATTTATTTAACCAATAATCTTAAATTCTTTTCTTATAACTGATCTTCTCTTTATTTTGTTATAGGAAAGTTCTGAAACATTGAAATAGAAACCTGACGTTTCGTTTTAAAATTAACCGTGTTTCTACATTGAAATTGGTTAAAATATTCTTGTAGATACCTGTAGATGGATTTTTCTTTGGGCCACCAGCTCCCCAAAAAGTAACATGAAAACTTATAATCAATTATGAAAATTCCTATAGATTAGGCTTATTCCATCAGCATTTATAACTTAATTTAACCGATTTATAGTATTGTACATTTTACCTTGTGGGTTTTTTTTTTACCTTTATTCCACCTTGTACCTCATGTGTTCTAGCTATGGAATACTTTCTTCTTTTTTATCATTAAAACTCTATTAAACTAACATTATTATTATCAAATAGACAATACAACCTAAAAAGAAATCATCTTCATTTAATCCATAGGTTAAAGCGCCCAGTAGAGCAAGATGTATCTATGAGATAAACACAATACATTACAGGCAGTGATATTCTCTGCATACACATTCATACCATACGACATGTCAGAGAAAGATGGCAGTGGCAAACACATGAAGGCACAGCAGAATCAAAAGACACTTTATGATTTGTTGTCCTGGGGTCTTTTATATCCAAGATTTACCCATTGGGGATTCACTTCCTGGTGGTCTGACATCCTGAAGTCAGTTGTAATCTGCTGGTTCTTTCACATGGCCACTGGAATCTCTTTGCCCTTTGTTTGCTAAATGAAGCACGTGAATCTCTCTTTGGGCAGAGCATATCACAGATTCTAAAGGTCTGAAGGCAACTTTACTATAGAGCACGTTTTCAGCCTAGAATGACTAGTGGCACTAATTAGAGAATGAAGAACAATCATATTTATAGAAATCTGAGAACTATTCCAAGTAACTTATAAGTGTAGCTGCACTTACTCAAAGGATATTTTTGATCTACTGTCACACAGAGGAGTAACATGAGTCTACTTATAGTGAGCATTATACAATATGGCTAAGATGTCTTGATATGTTGAATCTGAGTCCCCATGTAAAGAATTTCTTCTAAAGCATCAATTGTATATAATAAATGTCCATCATTTTTAATGAGCAATAAATGCTTATAAAACATTTCTAGATAAATAGTCCACCCAATTATCAGTGTCTAGCTGCTGAAAAAAAAGTTGTAGGTATAGTTGAAGCTGACAAAGTTCTCAAAATTGACATAAAAGCAATCAATAAACCAATTGGGCTATGAGAATGCAGTAACATCCTGTTTCAAACACACACAGAAAGTTCCTCAAACTGAATTAATTGGCTGAAGAACATATGGAGATTATCATATATATTTATTATATATAATATCATACATACATGCATATATATATATGATAAGTAGGATAGGAAGAATATATACCATTAGTAATAGAACATTTTTAATAGAGTACATTCCCAAGGCTGGAACATTCACGGAAGAAGATGGGGTATGAGTGACATAACCTATAGCAAGTGGGGACTGGGGCAAATTGGAATAACTTGGTTGTCAGGACCAGCTCTGATGTGATAAGTGGGGACCAGAGTCATATTTCCTGGTTTTGAAACTTAAGGTCTCAGTCTTTCTTTTTCTTATAAAAAATGAGTGAAAATTGGGTTAATTAGCATTTTAAAGTCTAGTTTCCTAAGTTCTCTATATATTTTGGAGATCAGACCTTTGTCTGTTGCGGGGTTGGTAAAGATCTTCTCCCAGTCAGTTGGTTGCCTTTTTGTCTTAGAGACAGTGTCCTTTGCTTTACAGAAGCTTCTCAGTTTTAGTAGGTCCCATTTATTCAATGTTGCCCTTAATGTCTGTG
>JAGDQN020000098.1:545527-557992 GCA_019206885.2 Microtus richardsoni | reverse complement strand
TAGAAGAGGCTAGATATAATGGGCCAAGCGGTGTTTAAAAGAATACAGTTTCCGTGTAATTATTTCGGGTAAAGCTAACCATTCGGCAGCCGGGGTGCTTGGGAAGCAGCCCCGCTGCCCCAATTTACAACAACTAAGGACCTTAAACCTGAATATCTGTGACATATGCCTTTCAATGAAGATAGACCAGGTCAACTTCATAATTCCGTGCAATACATGATGTGTCTAGCAGAAACAAGATGCTTAATTTTTCCTAGGTACAATAATTTTGCATGCTGTGACTTTCTGCAATGAGCCTTTAGGGGGTAATACTGAATCTGGATCCATCTGCCACCTTGGAAGACCCTTGTATTGTGAGGAATATTAATAACAATAGAAGCACAACTTAAAATCAGTCTCTGACACATATTCAGTATCTCAAAAAAATAAATAAACGAGCATTTTCCCTGTAGCTGAGTTATGTGAACACTGAAGTTGCAGGCATATGTTACTGCTCAAGAGAGACAATAAAACATGAGTATAATAATCACAGACTTTGAAGAACCACATCTAGAGATGCCTGGTTTGGAATTGACTATAATGGTTTCAATATGGCTGTCTCTAAGTAGAAGATGAGTATGTTTCCAGCAGTGAAGGGAATAGTTATTGGGTAGAGGCATTCTTAATATCACGGCTGTGGAAGAAGTTAATATGAGGTTAGAGTGAAGCTAATGATTACTTTTTGGTGTGATATGTGATTTTATATTTGTCTGGTAAACATCTCAATCTGAAGTATGATAGTCATAAATCATATCTTGCCTACTGGAAGAGCAGAGCTATGAAAATTACATGTCTATTATAGCAAACCCCCTGGAACTTAATTTATTCATGGAATAGTATATGATAGGAGTGGGAAAAAATCACAAGAATTCTCCAGGGTTGACTGACTGATTCTGGGAATTAAACGATCTATTTTCCTTTAATTTGTTAAAAAGAGTATGTGTTATCTGAACATGAGGGAAATCCCTATATTGAGGAAAGAAATTTCCAAGAAATAGAGAAAAAAGCAGAGATGTGAGAAAGAGACTTCTGCTAAGGAATCCTCATTGTCTAATCAAGGGTGACCTATATTTTCTGATCCCCATGCATCTACTGCCTAAGTGATTGTATTTCTCCATTTTAAGAAGTGCTAGAAATTTAAAGCAGGAATTCATGAATGATAAGCAGTATTCTTCCAAATAAACTACATCATACACCCTAATAATTTTTCAAAGTTCATTACATATGTTTATTTGTATTTGTTTATGTGTTTATACACACACATGTAACAATACATATATGGAAGTTGAGGAGCCTCCGATTTGGTGCGGGGGTATCCGCAAAGCCCCACGGGGCGGGCGCCAAATGTAGCGGCGTAAATAAATGCAGGCAGATATTAAAGAATAAATTCAGCTTTAATGATTAAATAAACTTACAGATCCGAGGTTCCCGCATAGCACAGGAGGCAGGAAAAGGGACGGGCCACCTCCAGCTCACCCGATTTATCAGTATACATTCGCCCGAGGCAAACCTGCCCCCTAAAGGGGCTTGCTTAACCCTACAAGTTGGAGCATAACCTTATTCTCTTTCTACCATGTGAGTTCTGGAAACAGAACCCAGGGAACTGGGCTTGGCAGCTAACATCTTCCTAGGTATACATGGTGGCTCACAATCATCTGTAATGAGGTCTGGTCTGGCCTGTAGACATACACACAGACAGAATATTGTATACATAATAAATAAATAAATATTCAAAAATATGTTTTAAAAAATATGTATTAATAGTTTGTCATCTATAATAGTCAAGTTGTAGTCATGTTACTTAGGTTTTTCAGATGTGTACTTATATATTTAAGATGGATAGTTATTCCTCAAACCTTTCAAAAACTGACAGAATTTGGCATTTAAAAATGTTTTAAAAGCTTAGGACATTTAATGACAATGAGATACATTTGCTCCTGGCATCACCAACCTACTTAAAGAAGACAATGGGCATTGAAGAGGCACCTTATGGAGTTTGATAGACAGTTGAGTGAGAAATTGCTCTTGTCTCTACTGCTTGATGTTTTCTTGTAACAAGACAGATGGGACCTACAAAAATGACTTCTGAACTAACCTAAAGTTGAGACCATTTGGGGGGAATCCTGCTTCAAATAAGAATCTGCAAGGACACAGAAGAAAACAACTGATGTACTTTGCCACTGGAAGGCATATGATATCTTCTAATTTCCTGTTTCATGGAATAGTCTGCCAGATACTGTGAGCCTGTAGGCTGAAGATAGATGCTCCTTTGTTAGAGAGGAACTTTTGTTGATTGTTTCCATCATTTCCAGTTTTGGAAGTTGCTTACAATGCACTTCCTGTTAACTTAGGTGATGGAGGAGGGTCATTTGTCTATCTGTTGCTTTCATTGGTTAATTAATAAAGAAATTGCTTGACCTTTGATAGAACAGAAAATTAGGTAGGCAGAGAAAACAGAACAGAATTCTGGGAGAAAGGAGCCGAGTCAGGCAGTTGCATGACTCTCCCACCCAACACAGACGCAGGTTAAGACTCTCCCTGATAAGCCACCAGCTTGTGGTGCTATACAGATTATTAAAAATGGGCTAATCAAGATGTGAGAATTAGCCAGTAAGAGGCTAGAGCTAATGGGCCAAGCAGTGTTTAAAAGAATTCAGTTTGCATACAATTATTTCGAGTAAAGCTAGCCAGATGGCGGGACACAGCCCACCGCTCCACATTACTATACTTAGGTAATGTTATATCTTGGGGTCTATCATGGAATTGAAGAATAGATGGTTATAATTATGGTTTCCTTAGTTATGATAAAAGACAAAGTAAATATAATTGTTGTAAGTGTAATTCTTGCTTAATATCTGTTTTGTTATATGCAAATTTACTATGTTAAACCTAAAACTTTCCTCTTTATTTGGAAAGAAATGGGGAGGTGATGTGGGATTCCCCTCTGTATGCTGTGAATACACACAAGCACACTGACCTTTGTACACAAATACACACACTTACAATACGTAAAAACACCACATAAAGAGAGACAGAGAGACAGAGAGAGAGACAAAGAGAGATAGAGATAGAGAGAAAATACTAAGTGAGCTTGTATAAATAGGCTCAATACCCAAAATGAAGAGTTAGCATTTGATTCATCAATTTTCCTCATTGTGATATATAATAAAATACCAAAGTCTGAAATTCCTCTAAGAATTTTTACACAGATGGGCATCATCTTAAAATACATTTAACTCTACTTCAGAAACTGTTAAATTTTGAATGATTTTACATGTCTACTATGTCCAAAAACTGCCATGCTTTTCTCTCAACATTTAGCATGGATGCATTGATTTCTATCCTACAGTGTGGGTGAATTTGCAGGAGATTAAAAGTTAAAGATGACATAGACTACAATTTAATATATCACATTTCCAACTCCATGAGACTCATGGCCAGATATTTCCATAGAGGCTATGATGAGAAAGTCCTGGGAATATCGAATAAATAAGGATGCATGGTTTTCCTTGAGTGTGAAGTGATGTTAGGAAATAGAGAGCTAGGTTAACCCTAGCACTGTGAATACTGTAACTCTCAAGGTTTCTGCTTACTTCAGTATTTGCTCATTTGAATTTCACATGAAACTTGACCATGATAAACAGATAAAGGAAAAACAATAATTTGAGTAGAAATTAATAAACCTATCAATGGCATAGGCAATATATCTGTATATTCCCATGAAAAGAATATGCATGTGATTCTGAATGAGGCACTGACATGATACCACAGTGAGACAGTATGAAGCACATACAAGACAACATTCTAAGCTATGTCACTGTTTGTGACACATCTGTGTCCACCCAGAACAAAAAAAATCACAAAAGAAATTATAACATCTATCATAGGAGGAGTTTTGTCTCACACAGAGCCATGCTTGCCTTACTGCATCAATCTCTGACAAGGAGTACTTTTAAATGCCCCTGGTAGACCAACTGTTTCAATTGCCACACGAAATCACCTATGCTTATGTGACCCACCTACCAATAGCAGAAGAAAATAAACACACAATTTTAAGTTATAATCTGAAATTTCAGAATTTTTAATATTTCTGCAATCTCTTATTCCTCAATTCCAAATCATGGAGAAACTTTGTGACAGGACGTTATTCCTGACAAAGAATGTACAGGGAGTATTCATTGTGCTCTAACCATAGGAGTAAGACCATTATACTGCAGGAAGCCAGTCCATACATCAGGGGGCACCAAATCTCCATGGTTTCAATTGTGTTCTCGCGTCAGGTGCACAGAAGACCAGAATATACTTTTCATCAGTCCTCACTTTCTCTCCCTGCCCAGTATAAAGAACAAAGTGCAGGATCATGAAGCTGGCAATTATTGAATTACTTTGACAAATAGCATTTATGCTACCAGAATATGGATGGTGAAAAGTACAAAAGCTAGGTCTTTGTGCATAGCAGACTTGTACATATTTCATACATTATCTATCATACTCAAACTTTTTTTTCTGTTGTGCCCCATTATCATTGTCTGTCCTATATCCACACTATCAGCACACACTACTGTCCACATTCAGACAATACTACCTTTTTTAAGTTAGAAGCAAGACATTCCTAGATATCCCTAGTATCTTTCTTCTCAGCCTGCTCATAACTTTGTTTCTGATGATGGCAGGCACTGTACATTCCTACCGGCCAACTTTTTTTTTTCAAATTTATATATCATTAGAAAAATCAAATGTGTAAAGTTCATAGAATCAGATTTCTGCAATGATGTGCAGTCTTGTTAAGTTTGGATTATAACAGAGCAGAAAAGAGATTAAAATGAAAAAATTCTTCATGAGATTTCAAAATATCCAGAATTAATTGTCTGCACTGAAACATTTACAAAACTACAGGCAATATACTCAGGTTTTATATTTTAGTGTAAGAATTTTCACTTAAGTTGAGAAATAATTAAACTATTCTTTGTTTTCTAATTTTTATAATTGGAATTATGTTTCTATCTCTTGTTGTGGGTATATGAACATAAGTGCCAAAGAAGGCTGACAGGGTTTGTTCCTCATGTACTGAGAAGTATAGGTGGTTGTGCGCTTCCTAATGTGGGTGATAGAAATCAAATGCAAGAGTTTTGGAAAGAAGCACATGTATATAACCACTGATATATCTCACCAGATTTATACACTTCCTCATTAGAAAGTCTGCTTCACCAATTTTATTATAGTAATTTTAAATTGTTATATTAATATAAGTACATAATTTTTCTAAACTTTATTATGTACCCCTTACTCTTTTTCAAATCTACAATTTTTATTACATGAGTTACGTAAAGAGAGACCGCCCATTTCATAATTTGGAATAGAAATATATTTTATTTCTATCTGCTCATCACGAATGGTTAGACCCTAATACAGGAGTGCCAAGAACCTTAAGAGTTCATGCACAACACCTAATTAGAAACAATAGGCAAGGAAGAACTGATGCAGATGGAGTTTGTAGAAGACAGTCTACACAAAAAAGGATAAAGGCACTTAGACAGGCACATGATGAATGGGAGGCAAAGACCATTGCTGCCTCCATTAAACAGGATCAGGCAGCTGAGTCCTTGGGGGACAACACAACTAACATGAAGACATGAACACCAGACACTGGGGATTGACTTACTCACTTGGAATCATGTATTCATGTATATTAGAACTAATATCTGGGTTTGTTCACTACCAAGTCATATGCAAATCTCCCATATGCAAAGCCTTTAGAATAGAAATCTGAGTCTTTCCTCCCTCACCTAGAAAGGGAGTGCCTGATTAGTCAAGAGAAACAACTCTGTCCCAATCTCATACCACATGGAGTGGGTGTGGAGGCTCCTTTTCCTGCTTGCAGCTGTCCAAAGTAAGTCATCAAAATCTAGAGCTCCAGAGTAAACTGAGGCAGTTGCATGTCTCCTTACTTCCCTATGTTCTCTCCACAGGTGTTCAAGCAGAGGTCCTGCTTGTACAGTCTGGATCTGAACTGAAGCAGCCTGGGCAGTCAGTGAAGATCTCCTGCAAGGCTTCAGGGTATAGCTTCACAGACTATGGAATGCACTGGGTGAAGCAGGAACCAGGACAGCCCCTAAAGTGGATGGGGTACATAAATACATACAGTGGGACCCCAAACTATGCTGATGACTTCAAAGGACGCTTTGTCTTCTCCATGGACACCTCTGTCAGTACTGCATATCTACAGATTAATAGCCTCAAGAATGAAGACACAGCCATGTATTACTGTGCTAGAGACACAGTGTGAAAACCACATCCTGAGGTTGACAGAAACCCTGAGGGAAGCTGGTTCTTATGTGCCCAGACAGAAACAAAATAAATACCCTGCCTTTCGCCTTTGATAGGATTATGAGATTTCTTGGTAGACACATAGAAAACAGATCCCTGTAAAAAGAAGTCTCTCTAATTGCTGGCTCCTTTAATTTCTGCTCTTTCATCACTTACTCTGTTATCCAATTCCAGTTATTTCTTATTAAGACTAATTAGAATTTGTCCTATAATATATTTCTTTCTTTGTAGCTTTCTTGTTCAGGAAATTTTATTATATTGGAAAACCTCATCTTGAAGTGTTATCATTTGTGATTTTCTTTTACCTTCAAATGTCTAAGTTACAAGTTTAGTATTTGCTCCAGAGAAGACTGTATATTAGTGTAATAATTTATTTAACCCATAATCTTATTCCTTTTTTATAATTGATCTTCTCTTTATTTTATTATTTTGTTACAGGAAAGTTCTGACACATTGAAATAAAAACCTGACATTTCATTTTAAAATTACCCATGTTTCCTACATTAAAATTAGTTAAAATGTTCTATTAGAGACCTGTAGATAGATTTTTCTTTGGGTCATCAGCTCCCTAAAAAGTAACATGAAGACTTATAATTAATTATGAAAACTCCTATAGATTAGGCTTATTCCATCAGCATTTATAACTTAATTTAACCAATTTATATTAATATACATTTTACCTTGTGTTTTTTTAACCTTTATTCCACCTTGTATATCATGTGTTCTAGCTATGGAATACTTTATTCTTTTTATCATTAAAACTCTAGTAAACTAACATTATTATTATCAAATAGACAATACAACCTAAGAAGAAATAACCTTCATTTAATCCTTAGGTAAAAGTGCCCAGTAAAACAAAATTTATCTATGAGATAAACACACTACATTACAGGCAGTGAGATTCTCTGCATACACATTCATACCATTCATTCCACATGTCAGAGAAAGATGGCACAGCAGAATCAAAAGACACTTTATTATCTCTGCACTGGTTTTTTTTATATCCAAGATTTACCCATCAGGGATTCACTTCCTGGTGGGCTGACACCCAGAAGTCAATTATAATCTGCTGTTCCTTTGGCATGGCCACTGGAAACTCTTCCCCCTTTGTTTGCTAAATGAAGCACGGGATTCTCTCTTTGGACAGAGAATATCATGGATTCTAAAGGTCTGAAGGCAACTTTTCTATAGAGCACGTTTTCAGCCTAGAATGACTAATGACACTAATTAAAGAATGAAGAACATTTATATTTATAACAATCTGAGAACAATTTCAAGTAACTTATAAGTGTAGCTGCACTTTCTCAAAGGATATTTCTGATCCATTTACACAGAGAAGTAACATGAATCTACTTATAGTGAGCTTTATACAATATGGTTAAGGATTTCTTAATATGTTGAATCTTTCCCCATGTAGAGAATTTCTCCTAAAACATAAATTGTATATATTAATTCTCCATCATTTTTAATGAGCATTCAATGCTTATAAAACATTTCTAGATAAATAGTCCACACAATTATCAGTTTGCAGGTGTTGTGGAAGCTCCATGGCTGGTATCTCAGTGGCTATTGGCTGAAGGAGCGGAAGGAGCTTCTGCAACATGTGCCTGCTGAAAAAAAGTTGTAGGTATAGTTGAAACTGAAAGAGTTCTCAAAATTGATATAAAAGCACTCAATAAACCAATTGGGCTACGTGAGGGCAATAACATCCTGTTTCAAAAAAACACAGAAAGTTTCTCAAACTGAATTAATTGGCTGAAGAACATATGGAGACCATCACATATATTTACAATATATATATAATATTATACATTCATATATATATACACATATATATATATATGATAAGGAGTGTAGGAAAAATATATACTATTAGTAATAGAACATTTTTAATAGAGTATATCTCCAAGGCTGGAGCATTCATGGTAGAAGGTGGGGTATGTGTGACATGTGACATATCCTCTAGCTAGTGGGGACTGAGGGAAATTGGAATAAGCTGGTTGTCAGGACCAGCTCTGATGTGATAAGTGGGGATCAGATTCATATTACCTGTGTTTGAAACTTAACATCTCAGTCTTTTTTTTTAAAAACAAATGAGTGAAAAGTTGCGCTGAAATCATCCATGACTAATCCCCATTGACACTGGATCATATTTGGGGAATTATAAGATTGAATATTGACTATATCTGAGAAGATAAGACTGCTATTTTTTGTCAAGGACAGATTGTTATAGGACATCTGAGGCTAGGAACAATCAGGCAGCAGTTGTAGCAGTCTTTAGTCTTTAATTGATTAGAAATCTGCTGTAAAAAGTATAATATTGGGCAGAAAATGAGCTAATTTTATGGGGAAATTTTTCTCTTAGCTATATCAGAAATTTCTAGTTTCATAGAACTGGCATATGGGAAAGGGTTTTCTCAAACCAAAGAAAGGGGAAGATGTCCCAGTTCATTTATCCTATGGGAAGTGGTGTATCCAAGTTGATTTCCTGAAGCTTATAAGAAACTGATGTAGGTGGGTCATCTGTCTATGTGTTACTTTCATTGGTTAATAAAGAGACTGCCTTGTCCTTTTGATAGGGCAGTAAATTAGGTGGGTGGAGTAGACAGAACAGAATGCTGGGAAGAAGGCAACGGTTAGACTCCATGATTCTTCGACCCAAGATGGATGTAGGCCAGAATCTTTCCCGGTAAGCCACCACTTCATGTTGCTACACAGATTATTAGAAATGGGCTAATCAAAATGTGAGAATTAGCCAATAAGAGGCTGAAACTAATGGGCCAGGCAGTGTTTAAAAGAATACAGTTTGTGTGTTGTTATTTCCAGCGCTAAGCTAGCCATGCAGAAACTGGGCGGTACAAAAAGCAGGCCTGCTCACCTCTTTACTACAAATGGTACCCAATGTGGATAACTGAATTTACTGAAAGCCCGAGAAATCTTGGGAAAGAATAGAGTAAAACATGTTTTCTTGGTAGCAGCAATTTCTCGGGTCTGCTCTGTTTTCTGGATGCAAGCAAGTGCCCTCTCTCATCTATGAGAGGCTTCCTGACTCAACTTTAGCTGCAAAACCTTGTAGTTCTTTTAAGAGGTGCTGCCACGAAACACTTAAACAGTGTTGATGAAAAGCTGATGCATACTTTTCAGTTTTAAGCCATAGCAGGAAAAAAGCTGTGTCATTTTAAAATGCTGCCAGGGCAAACTCTGACTCTTTCAGGCAGGCAGCCTGACTGAGTGTGGTCTGTGATCAGAATGCTGCAGCTTGCTTGCTGGCAGGGACCTTGAAACACCATAGAGTTGTGGCAATAACAATTGCTACAACCAGTACCTCTGCTGGAAAGCTAAGGAATGGGCCAGATCCAGTCATCAAGGCCATGGCTTTTATGCTCTCCTTGGAGACTCATGTAGACAGAAAGAGAGAGCTGTACAGTAAAGAGAGATTCAGAGGAAAAGAAAGACCTCTAAATGGTTTACAGTGTGTTTTTAAATATATATGCATGCTTGAAAAAAATGTTAAAGTTCTTAAAGTAAAGAAAGAAAGAAAGAAAGAGAGTAGTTGGGTGTGGTGGTACTCACCTTTAATCCCAACACTTGGGAGGCAGAGGTAAATTGAACTCTGAGACATCAAGGGGCAGAGGTAGATTAACCTCTATGATTTCAAGGTGTGGTAGCACACACCTTTAATCCCAATGCCTGGGAGGCAGAGATAGACAGATCTCTGTGGGTTCAAGGACAGCCTGGTCTACAGAGTTATTCCAAAACAAAGATATACAGAGAACCTGCTTCAAAAAATAAAAGTAAAAATAAATGAAATAGAGGTTAAAATAAAGCCCCACAAAGATGGAAAATACACAGAGTATCTTGATACTGAATGCTATTATGCTCTCTTTGAATTGTTTGTATGCAGAGGAAGGAGCAACAGCTGCTAAAAGATATTTGTTTATAAATGCTGCTGAACTAATTCAAGATAGATATTTTGATAATACCTTGACTTCAAAATTTGGATCTAAGGTTATGATGCTTTGGAAATTACTGTCCCATTGTGATATACATATTAATAAAAATGGGTTAAATTAATGTAAGAGTTAGCCAATAAGAAACTTGAACTAATGGGCAAAGCAGTGATTTAATTAATATAGTTTCTATGTGAATATTTTGGGACTAAGCTGGCTGGGTGACTGGGAACAAGCAAGTGGCCTGCTGCTACACGTGATCAATATGGATTTTTTAAACTAGGAATGAATCCTTAAGCTATTATTTCCTGTGCCAATAAAAGCAAAACTTCTCCCAGAAAGTAACAAATCTTATGTGTTTAATTGTGAAGTCATGATAATTTCAAAATATATAGATTGGTTTAATATGGCAGTTTCCATAAACTAAGGTTTTTATAGCAACCAATACTTTTTAAAGACAACACAATAATATACATAATCCAGACTTTCTGTTGCTGTGGGACAATGGTCTTTTATCCTGTCACTTGTATTATTTTTAATAAAACACTGATTGGCCAGTAGCTAGGCAGGAAATATAGGCTGGGTGAGAAAGCAGGAAATAGAGGCAGGGCAATGAGAACAAGAGAATTCTGAGAAGAGGAAAGATGCAGTCTACAGTCATCACCGAGACACAGAGGAAACAAGATCAGCATGCCTCATTGAAAAAGGTATCAAGCCTAACATAGACAAGAATAATTAATAATATAAGATGTAAGAATTAATTAACAGGTCACAAGAGCTAATAGACAAACTGGGTTTATAATTAATGTAGACCTCTCTGTGTTTATTTGGGACTGAATGGCTTTGGGACAGGGCACAACAGAAACTTCACTGTGTATTTTCCAACTTTATGTGGCTTATTATATTTTCATTAGTATATTTCTTTTAAAGGACTTTGTCTCCCCATTTTATTTTCTCTCCCAAGCCTATATATATTTTAACACATAAATATTTTAGAGTTTTTTTCCATCTGAATCTGTCTTTTCTATTTATGTCTATTCTTTTCTTATCATATCGGCCTTAAACTGCTAAGTGTACATGGCTGGGACCAAAGCTGAGTGTCTTAACAGGGGTCATCTTTGTTGATACCTGGAAACATCCCTAGTGATAAGTTTCCTGCTAACCACACAATGGCTCCTTCAATCAAGATATCTCTTTTCTTTCTCTCTCTCTGTCTTTCTACATTCACGAACATCTTGATCTTGTTCCCTCATATTCTCATCCCCCTTCCTTTCTCCTCTCACTGTGCCCTTTCACCTTCCCTTCTCACCATCCCACAATCACATTTTTTTCAGGAGTTGTTGTCTATTTTCCTTTCCTAGCAAAATGTATGTGTACCTCTCTTAGTATTCTACTTGTTACCTAGCTTCTCTATGGTTGTGGATTATAGGCTGGATATTCTTTGCTTTATATCTGATATCTACTTAAAAGTGAGTATATACCATGTTTGTTTTTCTGGGTCTGGATTACCTCACTCTGGATGTTTTTTTCTAGTTTCATTCACTTGTCTGCAAATTTCATGATGTTATTGTTTTTCACCTCTGAGTATTTTTTTATTGTGTAGATGTACCACATTTTCTTTTCCCATTCATCAACTGAGGGTCATCTACTTTGTTTTCAAGTTCTTTTTTATTATGAATAATGCTACAATGAACATAGTTGAGCCAATTTCTTTGTTGTATGGTGTGCATTATTTGGGTATATTGATGGTTTATGAGGTAGATTGATTACCAATTATTAGAGAAACTGTCACACTGAATCCCAAAATTACTGTACAAGTTTGTACTTCCACCAGCAATGGAAGAGTGTTCCCCTAACCCTGCATCTCCTCCAACAAAAGCTATCATAGGTGTTTTTGATCTTACCCATTTTGAATGTTGTAAGACCGTATTTCAAAGCTGTTCTGATTTGCATTTCCCTGAATGCCAAGGATGTTGAGCAATTACTTTTTTATGAAAGATTGCATTTTTTATTTTAAATTTTTTTATTGAGAAAAAAAAAACTTCCGCCTCTTCCCAGCCTCCCACTCCTCCCCCCGCTCCTCTCCCCCTGCCCCCACTCCTCTCCCCCTCCCCCCACTCCTCTTCCACTCCCCCCACTCCTCTCCCCC
>JAGDQN020000098.1:523441-538891 GCA_019206885.2 Microtus richardsoni | reverse complement strand
ATAGCAGCATTATTTGTAATAGCCAGAACCTGGAAACAACCTAGATGCCCCTCAACAGAAGAATGGATAAAGAAAGTGTGTAATATGTACTCATTAGAGTACTACTCAGTGGTAAAAAACAATGACATCTTGAATTTTGCATGCAAATGGATGAAAATAGAAAACGCTATCCTGAGTGAGGTAACCCAGACCCAAAAAGATGAATATGGTATGTACTCACTAATAAGTGGATTCTAGCCATAAATAAAAGACATTGAGGCTATAATAAGAGATCCTATCGAAGCTAAATAAGAAGGTGAACCCCCCAAAACATATAGTTATCCTCCTGAATATTGGAATGAGACAACATTGCCAGGCAAAAATTTGAAACTTGGGGGTGGGAATGCAGTGGGGATAAGAGGAAATGTGGAGAAAAAAGGGAGAATGGGAGGATGGGGAGATCTTCGGGGAATGGGACAGTTGGGATGGACACAGGGTGGATAAGGGAGCCATTTTAGGGTTGGTGAGAGACTTGACTTTAGAGGGGTTCCCAGGTGTCCATGGAGAGGTCCCCAGCTAGATCCTTGTGCAGTTGAGAAGATGGAGCCTGATATGGTCCTATCCTATAGCCATATTGATGAATATCTTGCATATCACCATAGAGCCTTCATCTGGTGATGGATGGAGATAGAGACAGAGACCCACACTGGAACACTGGACTGAGCTCCCAAGGTCCAAATGAGGAACAGAAGGAGGGAGAACATGAGCAAGGAAGTTAGGACCACGAGGGGTGTGCCCACCCACTGAGACGGTGGGGCTGATCTAATGGGAGCTCACCAAGGCCAGCTGGATGATGGAGCATGTGATCAAAACGGACTCCCTGAAGAGTCTTGTTTTGAAAAGAAAAAAGTGGAATATTAATATGATACAATAAAAGGGTAGATTATTGTATCTACTTTGAAAATAAAAGAAAAGGATATAAATATGATAAAAACGTACAGTATCGAATCTGCTTTTAAAAATCTAATACTAGTTTTAAATGTTTTACATTGGATTGGACTTTTGTATAATGTATACAAATTATGTACATTAATATAAATTTGAGATTAATTTTCTAAAAACATATAGCTCATTTAACAATATAATGGAAGTCTCTAGTCATTGAAAATTATTACAAACTGATTAGGATAATAATGAAATGTATTTTAGTAATTAGTCACCTATTATAATCAAACATGGGTCACTTTAGGTATGTTTTCATGCTCAAACAAAGATATATTTTAGATTGACAGGTCAACTTCAAACACTTCATGCATCTACAGATTTTGGCATTTAAGGTGTTTTAATAACATAGGCTGTTTTTTATCTTCAGAGAAGATAATAGGCATTGAAGAAACTCCACATGGAGTTAATTTCTTTGTGGAATAGTTAAGCCATGGGGAAAGAAAATGACCCTGCAGCTACTACTGAGAGTATGTTGTTCTAATTTTATAAGCAGGACACAAAAGAAAGTGACTGCCAAATATATTCAAGAAAAGAAGGGACATCCCTTCATAAAATCCTCCTTCAAAGAAAAATCTGTTGGGTAGTTTAGTCCTGTAGGTAGAAGATAGATGTTCCTACATTGCAGAAGAACTTAGTGTGACTGTTCAGGGAGACAACTGTTTGTGTCATTACTCACATTTTTGGAAGTCTCTTGCTTCCACTCCATGCTTACTCAGTTAATATTATTTACATATTGAGTCTCTGAGGGAGTTGAACAATTGATATTTATATTTTTCATTTTTTATCTGATGCAGAAAGAAACTAAATTATGTATAAGATTTCAAACTCACAAAGATAGACTAGATGTGGGTGTTTTCTATGAATTTCTCAAATGAAAATGAAATAGACATTTTTCATATAGTTATTGTCCATATATATTTTATATATGTATTGTATTTATTGCATATAGTTTTTATATTAGTTATACAATTATTTTTCATTTTAGACAAAAAAGGGAAATGTAATTGCATTTCATTTCTTTTAATAAAGAGTGCTTGAAGATTAGAAAATTACAACAGTTCTAATGGCCAGCCTCACTGACCAGGCAACAATGACACACAGCTTTAATCCCAGTAGCCCTATTAGCTTGCCATAGAAACCAGGAGGTACTGGTACACATTGTTAATCACAGAACTAGAGGGTAATTATAAAATGTTAGGACACAGCTCTCAATCTCAGTCTCATTTTTGAAGTTTCCTGGAGGAAGTTTCACCATTTTTTGGACTGAGTTTGAAGTAAGATACAGTGGCTGGCTGCTTTGATTCTATGATCTTCAGGTTGATCTCCAATATCTGTTCCTGAGCTTTTATTAATATGCTTCATTAGCAAGTAAAGTGAAATAACCAAGGAGATCTGAGGGGAAAAATTCAGTTACAGGAAATTTTTCCTCCATATGTCTCTTTATTCTGTTTTCTTTCTTGTACTCTTCTAATTCTTCTGTCTTAACTGTTTATCATTTCTTAGTTGTAATTCTGTCTCAATCCTATACCAATTTTAATTTTCTGTTAACTTTTTATTTTTTACTTGCTTCTTCGTTTGTCCAAAAAGAAAAGAACCAAAGACGTATAGGCAGCCAAATTTTGTAATATGTTACATAAAACTTCAATCTTTATAGTAGGCAGAGGGTGTATACTCAGAAGGATATATACCAAGACTCTGCTTTACTGCAATCTTTATGAAGGAGCCTTTGAGAATTAAGTTTTTCTTCTACAAAAGCCAAGAAAAATTTTGATTCAGTGTTAGCTTCCAAGGTGTCTTGGGATTATGGTCACCCTATAAAATGTTGTATAATGGCTTGAATACAGCCATGGAATTCTCTATGTATGATCAAACCCAATTATTATTTTTAGGGAGTCTTTGTATGTCATTTAGAGTTTATAAATGATTCATTTGGAATTGCAAAAGCTAAATAGAAACAAAATATGTTTGGATAACATGGTCTAAATAAGAAAACAGTGGATACGTTTGGATTTTCTCAGGGTGCCACCTGACACCCACATAAGATTAAATATTGAATCAGAAATTGTAACATCTCTTGCAAATAGACTTTTACATAATATGTCATCCCATATTGTGAATGAGGTATACATCAGAGGACTTTATACAGACTGTAAGAGGACTGCATTCACAAACTTCTGACACAAGCTCAGCCCATTTTAGTGCCATGTGGCAAGGCTATCCACTGTTGATAAGGTCTATGGAAATTAGGTGGAGGTAAACTAAGTGCAAAATGATGGAAATTTCTGGGTTGTAAATGTATAGTAAAGGGAATTTTGTTTTCTTGGAAAATATTTTTTGATAAAACAACATGGGATCTTGGACTCACTCAGACTCAAGAGTATCTGGGACTCATTTCTTTGCAGGTTGGAGGGAGCAGCCCACATCCAGATGTGTGAAATGCATTTCAAGGCAATTTTCAGGCACACTGAATTAAATATTTTTACGTTTTGTCAAAATTTCAATTTACTTCTAATTGCTATAATAATACAGGAAGACAATAAGGGGTTGTTAATTATCATTCAAGATTAAGTACAGCTGAGAAAAAGCGTAACAGAAGACTCAGACGTACTATCCTGATGACAGAAGTGACCATTTCTTCCTAGGTACTAAGTGTTAAACATGGTTCCAAATTCCTCAAGTGTTTTTCGGATATACTGAGAAGACACCATGTGAAGCAGGTGCAGAGGAATGTTAAAGATTGGTTTCCTGTGCCTGGAAATTATCTCTTCCTGTAATATGCATTGTGCAATCATTTATAGTTTTATTTCTTAAATATTATATTTTGGAGGGAATCAGTTTCATGTATTCTGTGCTTTCCTCAATCATGTTATAATTACAAAGAATATCTTCAGCTCTGATCCTTCTGCATCATGTTATTCTTTTTTTTTAATGATATAAGGGTGTGGAACTTTTCCTAAAGGGGCATTGGTCCCTCTAGGGGCAGCCATTCCCACAAGGGGTGTTTCAGATGACCCAGGCCCCAGCAAGTCCCCTGAGGCTTTGGGGTTTGGGTCACATTGGCACGTGGAGAACACAGCAGGTGGAAGATAGACATACATCATTGAGATAAAGTTTGGATATAGAGTTTATTTAGTGTGTTATGAAGTGGAAAGGAAAGGGGAGAGGGGAGAATGGGGAAAAAGAGAGAGAGAGACAGAGAGAGAGAAAGAGAGAGACCTCTCTGAGAAGGAGAAAAGAGAGATTGTATGCTGGAGGAGGTGGGATATCCACTTCCCTTGGTGGAAGGGGGGCAGTTAGGAGTGGCCAGGGTTTATCTCTTTAAGGGACAGGGTACACTGGTGACAAACCAGGTCAGCAGCTCATAACATATCACCCCAAGAGTTCCAGTTGGGATGCAAGCATTATGAGAGGGGGTTGTTATGCTTTGTGGAAATGAATTCAGGGTTTTGTGCACTTGAGGCAATTGCTCTACTCCTGAACTACATAGAACTCAGTTTCTATTATTTTGATTTCTTCATGAAAAAGTAAAGAAAATAATGAACAAAAAGTTTGGTTTCCACTGTGATATATATGTTAATATTTTTGAGATCATAATATATTTCATTTTCCTCTTTCCTTTCTTCTGTACTAAGATTCCTTTGTAGACTCCCATTCTCATTCAAGTTCTTTGACTTTTTCTTTACTATGTAAATATGTATGCTTCCTTCTCTTCCTGCCATGTGTGTGTGTGTGTGTGTATTTATGTGTGTATGCATGTATGTGTGCATCCCTAATTATGGGAATCCTAACCCATCACACCATATAATGTTACTTGTAAGTATGTTTTCAGGACGGTACAGTATTGGAAAATGTATTAGTTTACTCTTATCACTTGAAGACTACTTCTCCTACTCATGACTCCTTAATTGTCTATAGTCTTTTTGACTAGAGTTGAGGCAGAGTACACTCTCCTCCTTCCATGTTAGCATGTTTATTGGTTTCATTCTGTGTTAGGTCATGTTTTTGGAGACTTGTCCATTAGGCTTCTGGATTGTATCTTTTCTAACACTATAGCAGTCATAATACTAAAAGAAAATTAGTTACCCTGGCTCACACCACTTTCCATTCCCTCTTCCACAATAACTCTGAGCCTATGATGCATAAGTTATGTTGTAGATATATCAGTTGCAATTAGCCTAACAATTATGCGTATTCTTTTAAACACTGCTTGGCCCATTATATCTAGCCTCTTCTCAGCTAACTCTCGCACCTGCACTAGCCCATTTTTAATAATGTGTGTAGCACCCCAAGGTGCGCTTATTGGGAAGATTCTAGGCTACGTCCATCCTGGGTCAGAGCTTCATTGTGTCTGCCCTGGCGATGAGCTGCATGGTGTCTATCTGAGGCGTCTTACCTCACTTCCTCTTCCTCCCAGCATTCTGTTTTGTTTACTCCACCCAACTATGTTCTAACCTATGAGGGCCAAGCAGTTTCTTTATTTTTTAACCAATGACCTTCCTCCATCACACTGTGGCATTGCTTTTTGGCTCTGCCTTATTCAACATGGTAGAAGTATTTTTACTGCCTGATCTGTGAGCCATGCACACTACCTCATTTACAGGGATGCCGCAGGTCTATGTTGCCATTGAGAAACTTGTAGCCCTTTTCTCTGAAACCCCATTTAAGTACTCTGTAGCAGGACTTTCCAAAAGCGCTGTCAGAAAGAACCAGGAAGCTATCTCTTAAAGAAGCTATGCCTCTGCTTGTGGCCAGCAAAAAGAGCTTATCTGGAAAACTGTGGCTATCAAGATGCTCCAATTGACTCCATTTGGAGGAGGGTCTAGAAGTCCATTTATTTAAGTTTTCTTAGGCTTTATATGGAAGTACATTGCTGAATATTAGGTGCTATTATGTAAGCAGAGAACCTGCTTTGATTTCCTGACTATTTGGACCCACATCGTAACATATTAATTTGAACACAATTTTGGCCAATATTCCAGACATATTCCTAGTTAGCTCTTACAACTTAAATTAACCCATTTTTATTAATCTATGTATAAACACGGAGCTGTGGCTTACCAGTATGATTTTAATGTCTTTGTCCTTTGGCAACTACATAGTGTCTCTTTGACTCTACCTATGCTTTCTCTATATTTGTGTTTTGATTTTCCATCTGACTATATGGTGCATTCCCATAGGCCAAAGCAGCTTTCTTACCAACCAATGGTAATAAACTATATTCACAGCATTCAGAGGGAAATCCACATCAAGTTACAAACAATTAATTGTTGAGTGAAGGATACCTATTCTCTGAACTACAGTTACCACGATACATACACAAATATTAGCCCTAAGTATGTTTACTCAGTACATTTTACAAATGTGTGTGTGTGTGTGTGTGTGTGTGTGTGTGTGTGTGTGTGTGTGTGTGTAAGAATTGAAGATATCTCTGAGTTGTGATATCATGTCCCCTTGTGATCACTAGCAATTTAAACTGAATTTTGCTGGTGTAGAGGCCTGAAAAGGGTGTATGTTTTTATTTATTATTTTCCATTTCCTTTCATAGAACACTGTGGCCAAAGACAATATAAGAAAAGAAATTTTGTTTCTCCTCATTACTTCAGTGATAGAGTCAAAGCAGCATGGAGGAACCATAGTAACAAATAGTGGACAGAAATCTGAGAGATCTCAGGCAAAAGGCAGAGAGAAGTTGAATGAGGGTATGAACTCTCAAAGCCCACCATTAATGATGATGTTTCTGCAGGAAAGCCACCCCTCCCAAATCTTATCAAAAAACCATCATCTGAGACCAAGACCAAAGGACTGAACTTATAATACACATTTTCATTCAAGTCAAATATTCTTCTCTCCCAGAGCCCTTGGTCTGCCAATCCCTATACCCTAATACTGATCTTATAAAGCCCACATTCATTCTTGTGGAAAAGAAAATAATCTGTTTTTCCCTGATCCTCTAATGATCAACAGATAACATGTACTTTTATTAAATAATTATTTATCTGTGAATGACATTTTTGTATAAAAATATAAGTCATCTATGTGACAAACTCATGTCATCTGTGAACAATTTTATATTTTGGACTACTCTTCTGTTACATAAATGAAGATTGGGCTATTTCATTAAAGTTGATATAGTTATATTGTCCTAGATTAAAGAGACAAATTCTATTAGGTATTTCTGGATCATTATGGTTATAGTTGTTTTATACCCTGTGATCATTTCTCTCTGAAGGTATTTTAGTCATATTCATTTGTGTGTCTCTCTTTTTGTGTGTGTCATAGAGAAAGAGGAGAGAGAGAGAAGTGAGAGTGGAAATGGCGGTACCTGTATAGACTTTCCACCTTCTTTGATACACAGTCACTAACTCACCTGTTATCTCAAAATAGGAGTGGTAGTGTTGCAGATAAAAAACAAGTATTACATACTTCCTGGAGAACTTAATTTAGGACCTCACATTTGAACAGCTAGTACAGCCATCTGTTTCACAAGTTGTAAAATACATTAATATGTTTTCTTTCTTTCTTTTGTTCTTTCTTTCGTTCTTTCTTTCTTCCTAATGTGTTTGTAGCTTTTATACTGAACGTATTTAATTTTATGAATTATATGTTCTCCATTCTTGGAAATATATATTTTACCTTTATGTTCAATCACATTGTTCATTTCCATGCTCAATCATGTTAGCAAATCTCAAGTGGTTCTCTTTGGAATGTGGTAAATAAAATATTTGATATAATTCATAAAATTTTTTATAACATTCTGAGGTAATTTTCATCCACATTCATGAGTTATTTTGCTCTGTTTTCATATCAATATTATCCTATATTATTTCTACAATCAATGTCTTTCATTATGGCATTTTCATACATGTATATGACATACATTTATGATTTATAATTTTTGAGGTAAAATTAACAAGGACATTTATGTTCAACTTACAGGTATAAAATGAAAATATGAAATACACTCACTGTTTGGCAAATAAAAATGATTTACAAAAATATTTCGGTGATACATTAACTTCAAAGTATAAAGATGCAAATACAAAGGTTTAATAACCTGGTCACGTGTTAAACCTGTATTTATGATTTAGACTCTATATTATTTTTATCTGTGTGTGTCTGTACATAGAGCAATTTGTATTCTCATACACATTACAGAAAGGATACCACTTCTCTGTATAACTTCCAAAACCTCTCATTTGTTTTTTTTTCTTTTTATTTAATTTTTTTTCATAAAATACATACCAACCACAGCCTTCTCTTCCTGTATTTCCCCAAGATCCCTCCTTCTAGCTTCCTCCACATTGTCTACTCCTCCTTTTCTTTTCAGAAAAGAGCAGATATCAACTGGATAGGGTATAACATGATTCAATAAGACTAGGCACAAAACCTCATATCAAGGCTGAACTAGGCAATGCAGTAGGAGAAAAAAGACTCCAAGAGCAGACAAAAGAGTCAGAGACATTCCTCTTCTCTCTGTTAGGAGTCCCACAAAAACCCCAAGTTCACCATGGAATGTATGCGTAGGACCTATTGCAGTTCCAAGCATGTTTCATGAAAGTCTCCACAGTCTCTTTGTTGAAAACACAAATATTTAATTTAATTCACATGTGTAATAAATAATGTGATGATATATACCTAGATGAACTTATACTAACATCAATAAAAAGAAAACACAAGTAAAAAATTTTCATGAAATTGAAAAGTAGAGAAAGTTTAAAATATCTAAATTCACATAAACAACACCAACTTACTTAAAAATTTAAAGATTTTTTTATAAAAAAGTTGTGGCAGGATTCTCAAGGTAAGTATCTTTATCTCATTCAAAACTTTACTAGCATGGTTTTTGTTCTAGTATATTTTGCAGTTTTAGAGTCAGAAATCATTACAGGGAATATGGACTTAAACACTTAGAAACCTCTGGTTGAAATTGGAGTTGCACGCCGTTTGATATTTCTAGTCAAAATGACATTCATGCTGCCCTTTGTCCCTACCTGTCACTCTTTTCTCACAATGCTGATTTCCAGATTTAACAAAGTTATTTTGGCACTGAAATTAACCAGTACAACCCACTGAAGGACAGCATCTTTTTTTGCTTTTCTGTCAGCTTAACAGCTGCACTTGTGTCTATTGAGGTTTTAACTAGTGTCTGTAGCCCACAGCCCTAAGTCAGCACCCCACCTCTCAGACAGAAGCCTGGTGGGATGTCAGGGATGGCTGGATGGGGTCAGTCATGGACACTAATGTAGTTTTTAACTAAGTCTCTATCATCCTATTTACCAATAAAGAATTGGGAGTCCTTCCACACATTTCAAACTAAAAAGGCCACAAATTTCCTCCCTACCACTTCCTGTGCTTCTCTCTATTTGTCTTCCTGCCTCCTCTGCCATCTCTATAGCTAATTCCTCTCAACTAGTTGCTGACTCTGACCCCTGATCCAATGATACAATGTATCTATTAATACAGTCTCTGCATTTCACAGTAATATAAAATATCCCTCAATATCTCTTATAACAAAAACTATGGCTGCTTAAACTCTTTTTATTTGGTGTCAGAATGTGACTAGATTACAAAAGGAAATGAGTCAAATTGAATAGGTCAGTGTCCTTTTTGCAGTTAAGTACAATATTCTTGATTTGTATTCTCTCCTCTCCAAAACAATTTAGAAGACATGTATAATATATCAAGTCTGAATGTGTTCCTGAACCAAGTCTGGATGCACCTTAACCTAAAAGAAATTTTATTCTTTGTGTAATCTACCATTTCTTCAACTTTCTAATGTTGTTATTCAAATTTATATGTGGCCTTACATAGCATTTCCACACTGACTTCATTTTTACATGTTCCACAGTCTCTTTGAATCTTATGCTCTGTACTATATTGATACAATGGGCAATAATCTTCTGAAATCCTAGGAATTTCTGGTTCCTACAGTTCTTCCTTCTGCTTGGTTCTCTAAATTTTGCCTGATGTTTTATTGTGGGTCTCTACATCTCCTTACATCAGCTAAAGGGAAAAACACTGTGATGATGACTGGGCTACATTCCAATCAATGAGGACAGCAGATTATTACTAGAAAGCATTTCATTGACATTTCCCCAACTCATGTTTCATCCTACCAGAGATTCTCTGATTCCTCCATCTACAAGTTTCTTGCAGTCCAGGCATTGTCCTGTATGATCTTCCTCTTGTGCTTGGGCCTCAAGTTAGGCCAAGCATTGAATGGTCACTCCCTCAATCTCTGAACCACCATTACCCTAGCACATTTTGCAGGCAGGTCACATCTGTGTTGGAGGTTTTGTGACTGGGATAGTTTTCCCAATCTAACCATGGGAGCCTTGCCTGGATAAAGAAGGCAGCAATTTCAGGCTTCATATCATCCATTACTGGGATTCTTCACTAGCATCACCCTCATATGTTCCAGGAAATTTTCACTCCACTCTTTCCACATCATCCCCGAAGTGTCTGCAAATTCCAGTCATATTTTTCTGTACTTTTTCTCACCCTGACCTGATTATTTGTGTTCCCATTCATGCCTATAACCGGATAGGCAGAAATGAGAAACAACTTAGATGTGCCTCAACCAAAGAATGGATAGAGAAAAAAATGGTATATTTATACGATGGGGTATTACTCAGCTTAAAAAAAAAAGAAAAAAACATGAAATTTGCAGACAAATGGAAAGAACTCTTAAAGATCATCCTGAGCAGGCAACACAGACCAATATATTCAGACATCATATATAATGAATGATTTCTTTTCTTAATGACTCCCATTCTGATTGTGATTGTATAGAATCCATATTCAGTAAAAGTTCATCTTTAATATGGTTTTACCTAACATTAGTTTGGGTTGTAAAGTTGAACACATGGCTTTCAACTTGTCTTCTAACATCCGCAATCTGAAAAATTAAAGTCATTGAGTGAGCACATGTCCAACTGGAGTCTGCAACAACTTCATGTTCTCCTACCAAGCCTTCCCATAAGCAGCTTCATACCACTGTTTCACATTGTTGTGATTTTGATATTTTCAGCCATTTCCTATTAGGTTTCTATGATTATGTTCTCCCTTGCTTCTAGTGACAAGGAAATATTTCAATTCTCTATGTCTTTTCCATGGAATCTCTCTATTAAAAGCATTGTCAAACTGGTCAGATGAAATGAACATAAAAAATCTCTTTTCATGTTTTTTCACAATGTCTATAATTTTAAGACTTGGTCATGATAGTTTTAGTTGGAAACTACTGGGAAATTTAAATAATCTGAAAATCATTCTATTTATTTCCTCTCATGGTGAGTAAAATGCAGATCTTCCATGAATGAATGCTATTACCACAAATAGGTGGGAAGATAAGTTGCCTATTCTTTCTAGATTACAGTGTGTTAATGCTCTAACAAGGGTGAATTAATTAACACTTTTCACACAATGCATATTTAAAATTATCATCCTTCTAAAGATTACTTTACAACCCAATTTCCCATATAATGATTCCACTGGAGATGTTTTTTGTGTTGTCATCTTGTTGAAAAGTCTGAGTGACCAATGTGCACATGCCAGGTGATATGTAAACAGAGTTCCTTTTCACAGTTTTCTGCTTTTTGCTAGTGATTTTTGTAATCATTTCCTTCAGGATTGCTGAAGTGGAACTCTTTATTGCTGGCTTGGGTTTCTGAGTATGGTCAGTGAGTACTGAATTTTAACCAGCTCAGTAAGAAGCAGCCACACTAAAACTGAAGCTGTGACATGTTTATTGCTAACATTCTGAATTTTTACACTCTTTTTTAGAATGATAAGTGTATAAAATAATAAGAATATTAAAAATGTATTGGTAAGTTCAGTGACATGCCAACCTGCAGGGTGCACAAGACCAGCAGAGGGCACAATGGAGCCAACAATCAAGACAGAAATGAGTAGTGGAGGGGATTCCATAGACTCTGTAAAATCAGTCCTTAAAGTCTATTAGCTGAACAATACATGCTACAATTGATATGTGATATCTCAAATTTTCAAACCCAGTAAAAATTCATTGTTAAATGTTGCACACCAATGTTTTCTCATTTATGTCGTTAAGATTTATTTGAAAAACAAAAAATCCAGGATAGCCAAATCAATCTTATACAATAAAGGAACTTCTGGAGGCATTACCATCCCTGACTTCAAACTCTATTACATAGCTACAGTAATGAAACCAGCTTGGTAGTGGCATAAAAACAGAGAAGTCATTTTTTTGAATATTTACAATTTTTTTTCAAAAAATATATTAAGAACAAATTCCATGTCCAACTCCTCTTAGAACATTACCATGTTTCTATCACTAATTTTCACAATCTTTCTTTCTCTTTAAAGAAAGCAAACAAATAAACTAAAAGAAAAAAAAAAGGTCACCAGATACTAACAGCTAAAACATTTTGGAAAAGCAAGTATTAATTTTTTAACATGTAAAACAATTAGAAATTCTCCTAATTTAGGAGTTTTGGGAATTTCCAATCACATTATTCTCATCACTACCATCACCTGTAAATCAGTTTTGTCACAAAGAAGACTAAATGCCTCATGTTGTGATTATATTTCTAAATTAAGAGATTAAGCCTTGGTGTTATGCCCACAGGGTCTGCACAAGTCTCCAGAATATATACTACTTCAGACAGGGTGAGGATTTGGTTCTCAGCCTTCTGTTGCCTGACAGAAGTCTCATCTACCCCCTTCTCCATGTGGACTAGGTACTTATGTAAGAAATATTATCCATGCCTCATGGATTTACAAAACATGTGGGTCTATGTATGATGGTAAATACAGGGATGTCCACATCCTACCACAAGGGGACAGAGGCACTGAGTACACATGCCTTGACTATGAGATGGAGATGGATTATCTTCTTTTTCTTGGCAACAGCTACAGGTAAGTGGTTTCCTAGTTCCAGACTTGAAGAAGGTCTGCACACTCAGTTAACAGTGGCAGTCACTCTGCCTTTCTCTTCACAGGTTTCCACTCCCAGATCCATCTATAGTGATCTGGGGTTGAGCTTGTAAGGCTAGGGACCATGGGGAAATTGTCCTGCAAGACTTCTGGCAATAATTTAGCTACTATATGCTCTGTGTGACTCAGTGAACAAGACAGAGCTTGAAATGAATTGGAAGAGTTCATCTTGGAAATGGCAGTATTCTTTATGAACAGAAGTTCCAAGGCAAAGCCACCCTTACTATAGGCAAATCCTCCAGAACGGCATACACGATCTCAGCAGCCTGACATCTGTGGACTCTGTGATCTCCTACTGTGCAAGACACAGTGTTGCAACTACATGGTGAATCTGTCAAAACTCTGGAGGACCAGGAAGTTGAGATGACATTGAAGATTAGCCTGGATACAATATCAGAAACAATCATTGTGAGTGTCTATTTGTCAGGCATTTCTTCACATTCATGTACAGTGTTTCTTAACATTTCAAAAGAACATCAGAGAATGAAGATATGCTGACAAGATCTTTATCAGTTAATATCTTAGACATGCTTCTGCTTTAGAGAAACAAAATAATTAGCAAACACTGACATAGCAAACTTTGGCATCATACTATAATATTATATTTTCAATATATCCTTCAAAGCTAAGAGTTTAGAACTGTATTTAGAGTAAATGAGACTATGCTATAATATGAATTTATGCAGTAAAATACAAATCAAAAATCAGGGCAAACTAAACTGAATTTCAAATTTCAAAATTCAGTTTAATGTACCTGTATACCACATATTTTGTTGGAAGTTTTCCCATAGTTTCATGGGAAATCATTTTACCTTTTCTCATAAATATAATTTTATATATTTATTTAGAATTAATTCTATTCCTCAATTTCTTTTGGAATCATTAATCAAATTTCTTATTGTTTTATAGTTAAAGATGTACCTACATGTCATCCTGTGGAGTGTTCTCATGTGGATTCTCCTACTTTGACAACATTTGGACCCTCGCTCAGAAGACATTGGGCCAGAGGTGTAGGGTTCCAAACTGGGAATGAAAAGGACTAGTTAAAGTTATGAGGAGCCCTGCATGCTCATTACCCTGTCTCCTGAAATAGGGTTGTCTTTATCTCAAGTACTAGATTGACATTGATTGACATTGAATGGACACCATTGTGTAGTTCACTAGTCCCACAAACACACACAAATATACATACACATACATTTGTTTTGTTATCAGAAAAACAAGATCAACATTGGACTCATATTTGGTTCTGTCATAACTTTGATATGTCTGAAACCAAATATTTCTGACAATGTTTGTTTCTTAAATATTGTTTTATTTTGCTTTTTTAAGTAGGAGAATTCACATATACATTGACTATAAAAATGACTGAATTTCCAGAGCAGAAATAATCCTTCTGTTGTTAACATGCCTACAATCTGGCTATTTTGATTGAAACATTTAAAAGAAAAAAAAAATAGAAGCAACACCTTGTATACTGGGATTCTTTGGTATAAACATTTTTATTTTATGTATTTATATGTTTATTCATATATTATCTATTTATTTGTTGTTGTTGTTGTTTTGTTTTTCGAGACAGGGTTTCTCTGTGGTTTTAGAGCCTGTCCTGGAACTAGCTCTGTAAACCAGGCTGGTCTCGAACTCACAGAGATCCGCCAGCCTCTGCCTCCCGAGTGCTGGGATTAAAGGCATGCGCCACCACCGCCCGGCTCTATTTATTATCTCAAATAAAAACAAGACTATTGTGTAAGCAAGAACATGAAACTAGAATACCCAATTTCGTTCCTATCTCACATGGTTCCTCTCACATACATGAGCACCCTTAGGCTGAATGTAGATCAGAGTTTCTGTTTTCCTGCCACTATATTTATTTTCCTCCTGAAATTTATTCTCTTGGTTCATCATTATGCTTCTTTTTCCTCCAGGAATCTTCAAGTAGATCACATGATACTCAGGAAATTTCTCCTGCACCAAGAGAAACAGAACAGAAATTTCTTATCGTTTACAACCTAATGCCTTTCTGTGCAACATAACATGCCAATACCATCATGAACTCTCCTGTTCAAATATAAACTACAAAGTCAAGACAGAAATTAAAGACAGGTTCACTTATCTAGAAATTCTGGGTAACCATCCGCAGGAACACTAAGAGTGGTGTAAGTGGAGGGTTATTGTTAGATTTGAACTGGGTAGACCCATGCCAGATTCATAAAGCTGACTTTTGCAGGAATAAGCTAGCATTCTCAAGAAAGTCAGAGCTTCCATCCTTCACAGAATTGTGCCTTGTGCATACAATTATGCATCACAGTAAAACAAGATTCCTAGGACGGCCTATGAGACCTACGCAGGATTGCGGACATAATATAAAAGTGACTACAAACATTTTAAAACAATCTCTAAATGGGAGTGAAATTAATCAATTGAAGATCCTGTTCTGTCAAACTAAAAAAATAAAACATTCAGATATTGTATGTTATGAATTTCAAATGACAG
>JAGDQN020000098.1:465416-476001 GCA_019206885.2 Microtus richardsoni | reverse complement strand
CTTCCAAAGGTTTTGAGGGGAAGGGGGAGAGGGGTGGGAGGCTGGGAGGAGGTGGAAATTTTTTTTAATAAAAAGAAATTTAAAAAAAAGTTCAAGGAGAAAAAAAATGTATGTAAGCTTGAGATAGAATGAAAAGGCAATAGAATATGGTAAAATAAATAACTCAAAAGAAAAAAAAATGAAATCTTTAAAGAGACAGAGGACAGACAATCAGATTAAATAACTAAAGAAAAATAAGCTATGTAAAGAAAGTACACAGAGTTGAAATTATATATATTATTGTATTTTTTAAAATTTTTGGACTGTGAATAAACTAAGTTCAATGAGACATTTAATTGTATTGCTGCTAAGTTAAACAAACATAAAGGTATATTAAGTTCAAAATTTGGGACTAAAGAAATGTTGCTTCAGGAAGGAGGTTCTGCTTTTGTTTCAGCAGATAATAGAAAGCTGTGAATTCCTTATTGACTAATATGATTTGATCAAACAAGGCCCCCTGGAACAGTGACCCAGAGGATCTAACATCCATGACAGCTTCAGGACTGCTAGCTAAGATAAACTAACCATACAGGATACCCTATGAATGACCTCCTTGACATCACCCCCAATCAGCAGAAAGTAGTCTACTGAAAAACACGCAAATTCCTTAAATGATTGTTTATAAATGTTTGTTTACATTAAAAGGGACATATGTTATAAAGATTAATACTTTGCATGTGTATAGATTTTGATTTACTGATAAAAATTAAGGACTATTTTGTTATATTATGTTTCTGCTTTTGATTAAGGTATTGTATTTGTGCAGCTCATTTAAAAGTGTAATGTTTTGTTTAGAAATACAGATTAATAGATAGTCATTTATAATAGTCAAACTGTAGTCAAATTACTTAGGTTTTCTAGATATATAGAGATATATTTCAGTTAAATATACAGTCTTCAAAGACACACAGAATATGAGATTTAAAAGGTTTTAAGAAATTAGTCCTTTCTCCACAATGAGACATGTCTGCTTCTGGCAGCACCAATTTTTCCAGAGAGGAGGATGCACAAGGAAGAAGGTCCTTATGGAGTTTGTTAGGCATTTAGTCAAGAAACTGTTCATGCCTGTACTTCTTGATAACATTATATATGAACTGGACATGATAGACTTACAGAAATATGACTACCAAACTTTTCATAAGAAGGTGAGATGATCCTTTGTTGTTTCTGCTTCATGAAAGAACTGCCAAACATTTTGAAAGATACAGAAGAAAGGATCTGATGAAATTTGCCATTACAAGGCAGAACAGATATTCAAATTTCCTGATTCATGGAAAATTCAGCTGCATACTATGGTTCTGTAGGCTGAATATGGATATCCCAGTGTTACAAAAGAATGTTGGGTGACTGTACAAACAAAAAGATATCTCTGTCAATTTTGAAGGTTTTTTCTAGTTTCTTTTTTATATTTTTAAATTTCTTTTTCATTTCATTATAAATAATACCAATCAAAATTCACACTTACTCCTCTCCACCTATCTCCTTCTCCCCCACATGCCCTTCCCCCCCCTAGTCCTAAGAGGTGCAAGGTACCCTGCTCTTTCGAAGGTCCATGGCCCTCCCCTCTACATCCAGGCTTATGATATATACATCCAAAAAGTATAGAATCCCAAAAAAGCCAGTACATGCAATAGAGACAAAATCCAGTGACATTATAATTGGCCCCTCAGTCTGCCCCAATTGTCATCCACATTCAGCATGTCCAGTTTGATCCTATGCTCATTCAATCCCAGTCAAGCTGCAGTTGGTGAGCTCCCATTTGCTCAGGCACACTGCGTCAGTGGGTGAAAATACCCATTGTCGTGCTGACTTTCTTGCTCATATTCTCTCTCCTTCACTTATCAACTGGACCCTGGGAGCTCAGTCCACTGCTCCAAGTGAGTCTCTGTCTCTGTCTCCACGTTTTTCCCGTTGAAGGTTCACTGGTGATATTCAAGATAGTCATAAGTCTAATTACGGGACAAGGCTACTTCACGTACCCTCTCCTCCATATCCCAGGGTCCTAGCTGGGGTCATCCCTGTGGACTCCTAGGAACCCCTGCAGAGCCAAGCCCCTTGCAAAACCCAAAATGGCTCTCTCAATTAAGATATCTCCTTCCTTGCTCCCATATCCGTAATTCCTCCATTTCAAACATCCCACTACCCCCAAGGTTTCCCCAGCTCTCATGTTCTCTTTCTCCACTCTCTTTCCCCTTCTCTCCTTCCTTCTACAATACTCTCTGCTCCCATGCTTCCAACTTTTGCCTGGTGACCGTGTCTGCTTCCAATTTCCAGGTGGATCTATATATGTTTTTCTTTGGGTTCAACTTATTACTTAACTTCTCTAGGATCATGAACTATAAGCTCACTGTTCTTTTTTTATAGTTAGTTTCCACTTATGAATGAATACATACCATATTCATTTTTGGGGTATCTGGGTTATCTCACTCGGGATAGTGTTTTCTAGTTCTATCCATTTGCATCCAAAATTCAAGATACCATTGTTTATTTTTACCACTGAGTAGTACTGTAATGTGTAGATTTGCCACACTTTATCCATTCTTCCATTGAGGGGAATCTAGGTTGTTTCTAGGTTCTGGCTATTACAAATAATGCTGCTATGAGCATAGTTGAACAAATGCTCATGTAGTATGAATGGGCATCACTTGGGAATATTCGTAAGAGTGGAATTGCAGGATTATGAGGTAGTTTGACTCCCAATTTTCCACCACACTAATTTCCAAAGTGGTTGAACATGTTTGCATTCCCACCACCAATGTATGTGTTCCCCTTACTCCACATCCTCTCCAGCATAAGCTATCATTAGTGTTTTAAATTTTAGCCATTCTGACAGGTGTAAGATGGTATTTCAAAGTTGTTTTGATTTGCATTTCCTTGATAGCTAAGGAAGATGAACAAGTCCTTAAGTATCTTTTGGCCATTTGAAATTCTTCTGTTGAGAAATTTTTGTTCAATTCAGCACCCCATTTTTTAATTGGGTATTTAGAATTTTAGTGCCTATTTTCTGGATTTTTGTTATATATTTTTATGATAAGACCTCTGTATGATGTGGGGTTGGTGAAGATCTTCTCCCATTCAGTCTTTTTGTCTTATTGGCAGTGCCCTTTGCTTTACAGAAGTTTCTCAGTGTCAGGAGGTTCCATTTATTCATTATTGCTCTTATTGTCTGTGCTACTGGGATTATATTTAGGAAGTGGTCGTCTGTGCCCATGCATTGCAGGCTACTTGTGAGGTTCTTTTCTATTAGGTTCATTGTGGACAGATTGATATTGAGGTCTTCAATCCATTTGGGCTTGAGTTTTGTGCATGGTTATAGATATGGATCTATTTTCATTCTTCTACATGTTTATACTCAGTTATGTGAGCACCATTTGTTGAAGATGCTTTCTTTTCTCCATTGTATAATTTTAGCTTCTTTCTCAAAAATCAGGTGTTCATATGTGTTAGGATTAATATCTGTGTCTTTGATTCAATTCCATTGGTCAACTTCTCTGTTTTTATTCAAATACCAAGCTATTTTAATTACTATAGCTCAATAATAAAACTTGATGACAGAGATATTGAAGCCTCCAGATATTTCTTTTTTGTACAAGATTTTTGACCTATCCTGTAATATTTGTTTTTCCATATGAAGCTGAGTATTGTTCTTTCAACATCTATGAATAATTGTGTTTGGATTTTGATGTGGATTGCATTGTATCTATAGACTGCTTTTGGTGTGACTGCCATTTTTATCATGTTAATCCTACCTATCCAAGAACATGGGAGATCTTTACATTTTCTGGAATCTTCTTCAATTTATTTCTTCAAAGACTTAAAGTTCTTTTTCTATTATTAATTTATTTCATTACTTTAAAAATACCAATCCAAATTCCCACTACCTCCCCTCCTCCCATTCTTCTCCCACTCCCTCCACACACCCTCCCTACCCACTCCAGTTTTAAGAAAGGGCAAGGTGCCCTGACCTGTGGAATGTCCACGGCCATCTCCACTACATCCAGGTGGATCAGGTATACATCCAAAGAGAATAGGAACACAAAAAACAGTACAAGCTATAGAGACAAACCCAGTGACATTGTCACTGCCCTCTCCATCTGCCCCACCTGTCAACCCCTTTCAGAGGGACTAGTTTGATCCCATGTTCATTCATTCCCAGTCCAGTTGGAGTTGGTGAGCTCCCATTAGGTCAAGCAAATGTTTCGCTTCTTTAGTAACTGTTACATCACTATATTTTATGTTATCTGTGGCTGTTCTGAAGTGGTATCGTTTTGCTGATTTTTTTTTTCGGTTTCTTTATGTTTTGTATATGGAGGGCTACTGATTTTTTTTTAGTTGATCTTGTATCATTCCACATTACTGAAGGTATCTACTAACTATAGGAGTTCCATGGTAGGATTTTTGAGTTCATTTATATATACTATTATACCATCTGTAATTAATGAAAATTTGACTTCTACCTTTCCAATATGAATCCCCTGATCTCCTTTTGTTGTCATATTGCTCTAATCAGAACTTCAAGAACTATGTTGAAGAGATACAGAGAAAGTGGTCAGCCTTGTTTTTCTCCTAATTTTAGTGGAATCATTTTGAGTTTCTCTCCACTTAATTTGATATTGGCTGTAAGATTGTTGTATATCACTTTTATTATATTTATATATGTTTCTTTTGTTCCTGATCTCTCTAAGACCTTTATAATGGTGAGGTGTTAGACTTTATTGAATGCATTTTCAATAACTAATGAAATGATCTTATTTTTTCTTATAGTTTATTTATATGATTATTATATTGATAGATCTTCATATGTTGAAACATTTCTACATCTATGGGATGAATCCAACTTTATCATGGAGGAAGATATATTTAGATGTGTTCTTGGATTTGATTTGCCAACATTTTATTGAGTATTGTTGCTTCTATGTTCATGAGTGAGACTGATCTGTAATTCTCTTTCATGGTTGAGACTGTGTGGTTTCAGTACCAGGGTAATCTCATAAAATGAAATTGGCAATGTTCCCTCCATTTTGATTATGTGGAACCCTTTGAGGAGTATAGGTATTAGCTCTTCTTTGAAGCTCTTGTATAATGCTCCACTGAAACCATATGTTCTGGTGAGGTTTTGTTGACTGTGTCTACTTTCTTTCAGTTTATAGGTCTGTTTAAATTGTTTACCATATTTTGATTTAATTTTGGTATCTGGTACCTATTGAAAAAATTTTCATTTTTTTTAAAATTTTTCAATTTTGTGGAGTATATGTTTTGTAGCATGACCTAATTAGTCTCTGGATTTCCTCAGTGTCTGTAGTTATGACCTTCCTTTCATTTATGATTTTGTTAATTTGGATGTTCTCCCTCTGCTTTTTGATTAGTTTGGATAAAGGTTTGTCTATCTTGTTTATTTTCATAAAGTACCAGCTATTTGACCCATTGATTCTTTGTACTGTTTCCTTTTTGTCTATTTTATTGGTTTCAGTCCTGAATTTGATTATTTCCTATCTTCTCATCATCCTGGGAGATTCTGCTTCTTTTTGGTCTAGAACTTTCAGGTCTTCTTTTAAGTCACTGGTCTGAGTTTTCTCCATGTTCTTTTGTGGGCACTTAGGTCTATGTACTTTCCTCTTAGAACTGTTTTCATAGTCTGCCATAGGTTTAGGTATGTTGTGCCTTAATTTTCATTGAATTCTAGGAAGTGTCTAAGTTCTTTCATTATGTCTTCCTTTACTCAGGGATGATTTAATGGTTCATTGTTCAATTTCCACGAGTTTGTAGAATATCTGTGAAAAGTGTTAAATTCTATGTTTAAACTGTGGTGATCCAATAAGATACAGGAGATTACTCCATTTTTTTGGTACATATGGAAGTTTGTTTTGTTACCAAGTATGTGGTCTTTTAAAGGGAAATTTCTATGAGGTTATGAGAAGAACGTATATTCTTTTTTGTTTGGATGGAATGTTCTATAGTTGTGTGTTAAGTCCATTTGTGTCATGACATGTTATTTCTCTGTTAAATTTCTATCTGTTTGACCGATCCATTGGTGAGCATAAAGCGTTGAAGTCTCCTATTATGACTTGTGAGGTTTGATATGTGATTTAAGCTTTAGTAATGATTCTTTTACATGTGTGAATGTTCTTTTACTAGGGGCATAAATGTTTAAGATTGAAATTTCTTCTTGGTAGGCTGTTCCTCTTACTAGTATAAAGTGTTATAACCCTTCTCTACTGATTAATTTTAGTTTGATATAAATTTTGTTAGATATTAGGATGGTTACACCCACTTGTTTCTTAGGTCTACTTGATTACAAACATTTTTCTGACACAATGTTTGTCTTTGAGGTTGAGGTGTGATTATTCTATACAGCAGAAGGCTAGATCTGGCTGTCATGTCTGTTTTCTTAGCCTGTGTCTTTTTATATGTGGATTGAATCTGTTGATATGAGGAAATATTGATGACCAGTGTTTGTTAATTCCTGCTATATTTGGTGATAGTGGTTGAGTGTTTTCCTTCTTTGGATTTTGCTGGTAAATGGTTATCTGTTTCCTGTGATTTTATGCTTGCAGTTAGCTTCCTTGGTTTGGGGTTTTCCTTCTAGTACTTTCTGTAGGGCTGTGTGTGAATAGGTGTTGTTTAAATCTGTTGAATTTCATGGATTAACTTGTTTTTACCATTGACAGTTATTTAAAACTTTGGTGGGTATAGTTGTCTGGGCCTGCATCCATGGTCTCTTAGTTTCTGAAACACATCTTATCAGTACCTCTGGCTTTCATGGTTTCCATTGAGAATTAGGTTTAATTCTAATAAGTCTACCCTTTTATATTACTTGACCCTTTTCCTTTGCAGATTTTAATATTCTATCCTTATTCTGTATGTTTTGCATTTTGATTATTATATGGTGAGGGGACATTTTTTGATCCATTGTATTTGATGTTCTGTAAGCTTCTTCTCCATAGGAATATTCTTTTTCTGTTTGGGAAAGTTTTTTCTCTGATTTTGTTGAATATATTTTCTGTGTCTTTGATCTAAAGTTCTTTTTCTTCTATCCCTATTATTCTTAAGTTTTGTCTTTTCATGGTGTCTTAGATCTTCTGGATCATTTGTGTTAAGAATTTGTTGGATTTATCAATTTTTTTGACAAATGAATTGATTTCCTCTATAGGGTCTTCAACATCAGAGATTCTCTATTTTATCTTGGACTTTGTTGGTTATACTTGTCTCTGTAGTTCCTGTTCATTTATCCAGAATTTCCATTTCCTGAATTTTCTCAGTTTGTGTTTTCCTAATTGCCTCTATTTCAGTCTTCAAGTCTTGATCTATTTGCTTCATCTGTTGGATTGTTTTTCTTGGGTTTCTTTGAGAGATTTATTAATTTGCTCTAATTATATTTTGTTTGTCTTTTCATTTATTTCTTTTATGGAATTTTTTATTTTCTCTTTGAAGTTCTCCATCATCTTCATGAAATTTTATTTAAAATTGTTTCCTTCTGCTTTTTATGGGTGAAGATAATAAAGTTTTCCGTATGTGTGACCATTGTGGTTTGGTATTACTGTGTTGCTTTTTAGGTGGTTGGATGAATTTTTTCATTGATGCCTATCCATCTCTTACTACAATTGATGGAGTCAATGTCTTTGAATCTTGGTACAATCCTTGACCTTCCTGTCTGAGTCTTTGAGAATTGTTCTTGTTCTGCTATGTACTTTCAATTTCTTTGTCTCAGGGACCAATGAAGTCTCTCTTAGCCTGCTCCCCTTGTTTTCTTTCCTGGTTGTGCTTTCTTGGTTCTCTTGTGCTTTAGCGTTCCTTATTTGTGCCACTCATCAGTTAACTCTCCTCTTGGTACTCTTGGTATTATAGAAAGCAGTGTTTCAGTGTTCCACTCTGGTTTCAGGAAAATAGGTTACTTTGGGGGCTTGATGGTACTTGTAGCTAGGTAGTCCAGTAGATGGGGTGTGTTTTGAGACAGTAAACTCTTTTGCTGGCTATAGAAACTGAGGCAGTTGAGTGAGGAGCCTGACATTTTGTCCCACTATGGAAGTCCTAGAGAGTGGTGTGTCCTGTCACATGCCTGATCACTCAACTCTTAGTCCTCTTTGTATTGTAGCAAGCTGTGTTTTAGAGTTCTATCAAGGTTGTAGGAGTATAGGCAAGTCAATGGACAGAACAGACTTAATAACTTGCAGATTCTAGTGGATCACGGTGATTATTGGTGCAGCTTACCTGAAGGAAACTATCCTACTGCTGGTTACAGAAGCCAAAGCAGTTGAGTGAGGAGGCTAGGGTTTTGCCCCACTATGAAGGTACTAAGGAATGGGGTGTCCAATCATGTACTGGTCACTCACCTGTTGTTCCCCTCTGTATTGAAGCAAGCTGTGTTTCAGAGTTCCAACAAGGTTGCTGCAAAATAGGTATGTATTCAATTTTTAAAAGGCTTTATTTTAGATTAAAAAAGAAACTATTGGGATAATTAGAAAATTGGAAAGAATAATATTGTGACAAAACAATGACACATGCTGCCAACTTCATGGAATGTCCTGGTCTGTACATAGTCCTGAGGTAGTAGAATATCCTCTGTACTTTAACCTTTAGCCTCTGTGATTGGGCTATCACAACCTGAATCTATGTTGCTGTCACTTTTCAAACTTAGGAGGCTATGAGCCAGGACAATTTGAAGAATGAAATGGATCCCTGAGTAAAATTTGTGGTACGCAGATTTCTCAGCTTCTTCTCTAAACATGTGCTTCCTCTACATTCCCCAGAGTTAATGGGGCAAGAACTAGGTGTGGACCCAGTGTAACAATATGCCAATTGTCCAATTTTCTAGGAAAGATGAACACCTGTAGGCAGACTTTTCTTTTTCCAGTCTGTCCGTTCACAAATTAATTAAATACAGACATAAAACATTACACATATACACATATGCTCAGGCTGGTTACCAGTTACACATATACACATATGTGTATTACACATATACACATATGCTCAGGCTGGTTACCAGTTAACTGTTACATTTAAAACAACCCATTTTTATGAATCTATATGTAGCTCCTGGCTTCACCTGTCCTCAAGCATGTTTACTCACCCTGGATCTTCTGGTAACACCTCTGACTCAGCCCTTCTTCCTTTCAGAATTCTCCTTGTCTCAATCTTCTGCTCAATCTCTGTTGCCCAGGTATAGCTATTATCTTAACCAGTAAGAATACTACATATAAATATTGTTTCACAGAAGAAACCCTTCTAATATGTAAGAATATTGAATAAAATTAATAACAGTGAGAGCTTACTAATCAAATCAAGAACTCAGGAAAACTCTTGTGAACAGAAGGGTGGCAGCAACATGTGACTTTAAAAATACAGGAGCAGAAGAATTTGGTGGGCATGTTAGGTTTGGAAGTGGATGTATTTTCATGCCAATATTGGTTTGTTGTGACCACTGTAGTCCTCATTCTTTCTTATTCCTGACACACACTGTAGGAATTCATAGGTACTGATGGCCCTATTGCAATAACCAAACAGAGTAACATCCACCTACCCCATTTTTTAACATGAAGGCTGACACCCTACATGCAAATATATTTTCTAGCTCTAAGTTAAATCCCATTATGGATGGTAGGAGCTCACACCTCTCACACAGAAGGCTGTCCTCTGAAAAACAAGAGGTTATCCTAGAATATGAGACTCTTGGGACTTCTGTACCGCATGACAACCCTTCAAGGTGATTGTTAACATTTCATGCGTGTGTCCATATAGGTTGTGACAACCTGTAATTTACAGAAGTTGCTCTTCTTTTTTGAAGGAATCCTGTCTCAAATAGTTTCAGGAGTGAGTATCTAGCCTGGTGATGCCTTTAAAGTCATTGTTCCTCAGCTGCTCTGTGCCTGGTTATTCCATTAACAGTGGTTACTGCTGGAAATGAATCTGGTAGTCAGTCCCCAGGGAAAAAGTTGGAGTGGATAAGGAATATAATTAATGATGATAGCAACAACTATATACAACGTATCCCTCAAGAGTCACAACTTCATCACTAGAGAACCATCCAAAAACACGTCCTTCTTGCAGCTTAACTCTCTGACCAGTGAGGACAAAGCCACAAACTACTGTGCTAGTGAGGAGACTGCAATACAAGACCAGACACATACCTCCTTGCAGATAACTCTAACCAGCAGGGGGTGCTCAGGCCTAATCAATCTCAGAAACTCTATATGTCAGAGCAGGGAAAGAAAATTATTTCTCTATCGAAAATCAGGTCTTCATAGGTTTGTGGGTTAATGTCAGGGTCTTCTATTCTAATCCATTGGCCGACTTCTCTGTTTTTATGCCAATACCAAGCTGTTTTCACTACTGTAGCTCTGTAGTAGAGTTTGAAATCAGGGATGGTAATTCCTCCAGATGATCCTTTATTGTATAAGACTGTTTTGGCTATCCTGAGTTTTTTGTTTTTCCATATAAAGTTGATTATTGTCTTCTCCAGATCTGTGAATAATTTTGATGGGATTTTGATGGGGATTGCATTGAATCTATAGATTGCTTTTGGTAGAATTGCCATTTTTACTATGTT
>JAGDQN020000098.1:436212-447636 GCA_019206885.2 Microtus richardsoni | reverse complement strand
TACTCCTCCCACCTATCTTCTAACCAATGAGGACCAAGCAGTTTCTTTTTATTTAACCAATGACCTTCCTCCATCAGCTGTTGATCTGTACATCTCCTCATATCAGGTGCTAGAGAAAGCCTCTCTGATATTGACTGGGATACATACCAATCTATGAGTATAGCAAACTATCACTAGGAATCATTTCATTTACTTTTTTTTTTACTCATTTTTTTTTATCCTAGATGCTCTGAGTATTCCATCTTTCAGTTCCTGGCAGTCCAGGTATTGCCCTACCTAATCTTTCTCTTTTTGCTTGGGCCTTAAGCTAGACCAGTCATTGAAACACCATTGAAACACTACAAGCTCTGAAACACCATTACCCTTGCACATCGTGCAGGTAAGAAAAGCATGGGTTGAAGGTTTTATGGCAGGAATGTTTTCCCAACTCCACTATTAGTATCCTTTTCTGGATATAGATGACCAGTCTATAATTTATATTCTCCTTTATTAGGAACCCTCACTAGGGTTGGCCTCATAGTTTACAGGAACTTTCCGAACACTCTTGCCTCATCATTCACTCAATGACCCTAAATTCCACTCATACTTCTCTGTATCTTTTCTCTCTCTGACCTGATCATTCATGCTCCAATCCATACACATCACCAATAGAAAGAAATTAGAAACTTAGATGTCCCTCAACCAAAAGAAATGTGTTACATTTCTACAATGGAGTATTACTCAGCTGAAAAAAGGTGACACCATGAAATTTGAAAGCAAATGGATGGAACTCTTAAAAATAATCCTGAGAAAGGCAACCCATACCCATAAAGTCAAACATCATATATAATGAATTAATTGTTTTCTTAATGACTACCACTTTCATTGGGATTGTATAGAATGCCTGCATAGTAAAAATGCAGTTTTGATGTGTGTTATCTAACATTATCTTGGGCTGTAAAGCTGAACCCGTGGCTTTCAAGTTGTCCTTAACATCCACAGTCTGAAAAACTAAAGTCAGTGAGTGAGCCCACTTCTAACTGGAATCTGCAACAACTTCATCAACTCTTGACAAACCTTCAAATAAACAGTTATAACCCATTATTTAAAATTATTTAGGTTTGGATATTTTCAGCCATATCTAACCATGTTTTTTATGATTTTTTTTCTCTCTTGATTCCAGTGACAAGCAAAAATTTTGGGTCTCTGTATCTTTCTTGTAAAATCTCTCTGTTAAAAATATTTTCACACTAGTAAATGGATAGCTCATAAGCCAGGCATTAATGAATCTTCAATATGAGGTATCTATCTGTGTAAAATATATGCTGACTTTAGCATGAAACCTTTGTCACAAGGTAGATTTAGCACACAACATGGTTGGCAAGTCTGAGGAGAAGGTCACCAGCAGATATTTTGTAAAGCAGCACATATATGGGGAATGTACAAATACTGATCTCAGAAAAGTGTCAAGTATATAGAGGTAAGTAAAGAATAGGAAATAATATTGGTTAAAGGAGAAAACGTATCAATTTTGCTTTTGTGACAATGTCCAGTAAAATGCAATACAAAATGAAATGACTTCTTTTAGTAACCAAATATATTCTCAATGAATAATAAAAGGATAGATGTGTTTTTCTCATGACATTGACAAGAAGAGGTAAATTTACCTATAGAATATTCTGTGCATATTGCAAAAAATAAGCAGATTAGTAATTTCAAATGTCTTATTTCCCTCTTCTGTTTATAGATTATTTCTCACAAACCATCAATTTGTATAGAAACTCATACAGTTTTTATAAAGTAATGGTTACAATATAATGGCACTATAATATGGACTATTAGGGGCATAGCTTGCAATTGGGACTTCAACTCTAGCATCAGTGGGAGTAAGGATAGCTCCTATAGTGAAATTTTGTAAAATTTGAACCATCTGCCATGTCTTACTGTACGAGGGAAATGGGAGGACACCTCAGTGTGAACTCAGACACCAGTCTTCCTACAGAGGAGCTCAAGAACAGCAGAGGACCTTAAGAAATTCTGAAGCTATTCAGATTAACAAGATGTCCCTGATAGGCCATTCTGAGGTTCCATTACACACATGTATTTATATTTTAGAATATGTGGTTTTCTCCATTCCCTTCCTCAGAGCCATAATACCCTCCTGCTCAGCCTGTATTGAGGCTGGGGCCGGGTGGTGCATGCAACCGGGCAGGAGTTCCTTTGTTTCATTAATCTTGGAGGCAGCAAGCATGGCCATCAAGGGGCCCTGATCCTGTAACAGAAGTTCCATCCGAGAGCATTTGAAGGAAGAGACAGGCAGGCACCAATAGAGGAATTCCTTCAACAATCTGAAAAACAACATGGTAACACCAGAAACCAGTGAAAATACAACAAGAAGACTTGAACACCCTAATCCAGAAGAAGCAGAAAAAATGACATTATGAAAGTGATAGAATCCCTTAAACAAGAGGTGAAAAACTCCCTCAAAATAAAGGATGAGAAGAATAACAAAAAGTATGAAGAAATGAGTAAATTGGTAAAACATATCCTAAGAAACAAAGAAAAAAAGAACTATCACACAGACAAAGGAAACAATTCAAGAATTGAAAACTGAAATGGAAGCAATGAAGAAAACAGAAACCAAGGGCTGGCTGGATATGGAAAATTTAGGTAAATAAACAGAGACAACAGAGACAAGCATAACGAACAGAATACAAAAGATAGAAGAAAGAATCTCGGATGCTAAAGACACCATAGAGAAAATAAACATACTAATCAAAGAAAACAGCAAATCCAAGAAATTCTCATCACAAAACATCCAGGAAATCTGGGATAAAATAAAAGACCAAACCTAAGAATAATAGGAGTAGAAGAAGGAGAACTACAGCTCAAAGGCCCAGAGAATATATTCAACAAAATTATAGAAGAAAACTATCCCAACCTAAAGAAGGAATTTCAAGAAGCATGCAGAACACCAAATAGACTGGATAAAAAAATCCCCTTGCCATAAAATAATCAAAATATGAAACATACAGAATAAAGAAAGAATATTAAGGCCTGCAAAGGAAAAATGTCAAGTAACTTATAAAGGTAAACTGATCAGACATACACCTGACTTCTATATGAAAACCATGAAAACCAGAAGGTCTTGGATAGATGTGCTGCAGAAACTAAGAGACCATGGATGCAAGCCCAGACTGCTATACTCAGCCAAGTTTCATTCACCATCAATGGAAAAAACAAAATATTCCAGGATAAAACAAATTTAAACAATATGTAGCCAAAAATCCAGCCTTACAGAAAGTAATAGAAGGAAAAATCATAAACCAAGGAATCCAACAATGCCCACAATAACTCAGACGTCTAGCAACCCTTCAACAGCACAACTCAAAGAAGGGAAACACACAAACTCTAACACCAAAAGAAGAAAAAAATAACGGGAGTTAACAACCACTGGTCATTAATATTACTGGACTGAATTCACCTATAAAAAGGCACAGGCTAAGAGATTGGATACAAAATCAGGATCCAACATTCTGCTGTTTACAAGAAACACACCTCAACCACAAAGACAGACATCTACTCAGAATAAAAAGTTGGGAAAAGTTTTTTTTTTAATCAAATGTACCTAAGAAACTAAGAAATTAGTATATCCAGTGTGGCTATACAAATTTCTCACAAAATTGACTTCAAACTAAAATCAATCAGAAGAGATGGAGAAGGACACTTTATACTCATAACAGGAACAATCCATCAATATGAAGTCTCAGTCCTGAATATCTATGCCCCTAATATAAAAGCACCCACTTATGTAAAAGAAACATTATTAGAACACAAGGCAGACATCAAACCCCACACACTAACTGTGGGAGACTTCAACACACCTCTCTCACCAACGGACAGATCAATCAGCCAGAAAACTAACAGAGAAATAAGAGAATTAATGGAGGTAATGAAGCAAATGGACGTAACAGACATCTATAGGATATTCCACCCAAGTAGGAAAGAATATACCTTCTTTTCAGCATCTCATGGAACCTTCTTGAAAATTGAACACATACTCGGAACAAAGCAAACTTGCACAAATACAAAAAAAATATTAGTAAATTAGTAACCACCTGTGTCTTAGCAGATTATCATGGAATAAAGTTAGAATTTAACAATAATTCTAACCCAGAAAGCCTACAAACTCATGAAAATTGAGCAGTCAACTACTGAACCACCCCTGGGTCAGGGAAGAAATAAAGAAAGTAATTAAAGTCTTCCTTGAATTCAATGAAAATAAAGACACAACATACCCAAACCTATGGAACACTATGAAAGCAGTGGTAAGAGGAAAGTTCATAGCTCTGAATGCCCACATTAAAAAAATAGAGAAAGCTCACATTGGAGACTTAACAGCACCGTTGAAAGCTCTAGAAAAAAAAAGAAGCAGACTCACCCAGGAGGAGTAGAAGACTGGAAATAATCAAACTGAAGGCTGAAATCAACAAAATAGAAATACATAAAACAATCTAAAGAATCAATAAATCAAAAAGCTGGTTCTTTGAGAAAGTCAACAAGATTGACAAATCTTTATCCAAACTAATCAAAAGGCAGAGAGAGAACATGCAAATTAACAAGATCAGAAATGAAAAAGGGGACATAACAACAGACATTGAGGAAATTCAGAGAATCATTGGGTCTTACTACAAAAGCTTATATGCCACAAATTTGGAAAATGTAAAAAAAAAGGACTTGTTTTTAGATAAGTACCATATACCAAAATTAAATCAAGACCAGGTGAACAATTTAAATAGACCTATAAGTAGTGAAGAAATAGAATCTGTCATAAAACACCTCACAAACAAAAAAAGCCCAGGACCTGATGGTTTTAATGCAGAATTTTATCAGAACTTCCAAGAAGAGCTGATACCTATACACCTTAATATGTTTCACATAATAGAATCAGAAGAGGCACTGCCAAACACTTTTTATGAAGTCACCCTGATTCCAAAACCATACAAAGACTCAACCAAGAATGAGAATTACAAAACAATCTCACTCATGAACATCAATGTAAAAATTCTCAATAAAATTCTGGCAAACAGAATCCATGAACACATTAAAAAATTATACATTGTGATCAAATAGGTTTCATCCCAGAGATGCAGGGCTCGTTAAACATACAAAAATCTATCAATATCATCCATCATATAAATAAACTGAAAGAAAAAACATAAGATAATTTCATTAGATGAGAAAAAAGCATTTGACAAAATTCAATACCCCTTTATGATAAAGGTTTTGGAGAGGTTTGGAATACAAGAATCATACCTCAATATAATAAAAGCAATATATAGACAAGTTTGTCCACTCTCACCATATCTTGTCAACATAGTTCTTGAAGTTCTACCAATAGCAATAAGACAACATAAGGGGATCAAGGGGATTCGAATTGGAAAAGAAGAAGTCAAACTTTCATTATTAGCAGATGATATGATAGTGTACATTAGTGACCCCCAAAACTCTATAAAAGAACCCCTACAGCTGATAAATACTTTCAGTGATGAGGCAGGTTAAAAGGTCAACTCAAAAAAATCTGTAGACTTCCTATACACAAAGGAGAGAGAAGCAGAGAGGGAATTCAGAGAAACTTCACCTTTTACGATAGACACAAATAGCATAAAGTATCTTGGGGTAACTCTAACCAATGAAAGATCTATTTGACAAGAACTTTAAGGCATTGAAAAAGGAAATTGAAGAGGACACCAGAAAATGGAGGGATCACCAATGCTCTTGGATGGGTAGGATCAACATAGTAAAAATGGCAATTCTACCAAAGAAAATCTATAAATTCAATGCAATTCCCATTAAAACCCCAACAAAATTCTTCACAGAACTTGAGAGAACAATAATCAACTTTATATGGAAAAACAACAAAACTAGGAAAGCCAAAGCAATCTTATACAATAAAGGAACTTCTGGAGGCATTACCATCCTTGACTCAAACTCTATTACAGAGCTACAGTAGTGAAAACATCTTGGTATTGGCACAAAAACAGACATGTTGACCAAGGGAATCAAATAGAAGACCCAGATTTTAACGCACAAACCTATGAATACCTGATTTTCAACAAAGGAGATAAAACTATACAATGGAAGAAAGAAAGCATCTTCAACAAATGGTGCTAGCATAACAGGATATCAACCTGTAAAAGAATGAAAATAGATCCATATCTATCACCATGCACAAAACTCAAGTCCAAATGGATTAAAGACCTCAATATAAATCTGAACATACTGAACCTGATAGAAGAGAAAGTAGAAAGTACTCTACAACACATGGTCACAGGAGACTACTTCCTACCTAGAACCCCTGTAGCACAGACAATGAGGACAACATTGAATAAATGGGACTTCCTAAAATTGAGAAGCTTTTGTAAAGCAAAGGACATTGTCATTAAGACAAACAGGCAACTTAGTGACTGGGAGAAGATCTTCACCAACCCCGCAACAGACAAAGGTCTGATTTCCAAAATACATAAAGAACTCAAGAAACTAGAGGTTAAAATGCTAATTAACCCAATTAAAAATGGGGTACTGTCTGAACAGAGAATTCTCAACAGAAGTTGAAATGGCCAAAAGACACTTAAGGTCATGCTCAACTTTGAGACACCCTCTTACACCTGTCAGAATGGCTAAAATCAAAGACACCAATGATAGCCTTTGCTGGAGAGAATGTGGAGTAAGGGGAACACTTATCCATTGCTGGTGGGAATGCAAATTTGTGCAACCACATTGGAAATCTGTGTGGTGGTTTCTCAGAAAATTCGGGACCAACCTACCCCAGGAACCAGTAATTCCATTCTTGGGAATATACACACGAGATGTCCTATCATACTACAAAAGCATTTGTTCAACTATATTCATAGCAGCATTATTTTTAATTGCCAGAACCTTCAAACAACCTAGGTGTCCCTCAATGGAAGAATAGATAAAGAAAGTGGGAAAGTATATACACATTAGAATACTACTCAGCGGTAAAAATCAATGACGTCTTCAATTTTGCATGCAAATGCATGGAAATAGAAAACACTATCCTGAGTGAGGTTCCCAGACCCAAAAAGATTAAAATGGTATGTACTCACTCATAAGTGGATTCTAGCCATAAATAAAGGACATTGAGCCTATAATTTGTGATCCTAGAGAAGCTAAATTAGAAGGTGAACCCAAAGAAAAACATATAGTTATCCTCTTGGATAATGGAAGTAGACAAGATTGCCAGGCAAAAATTGGGAGCTAGGGGTGGGGGTATGGTGGTGGTAAGGGGAGATGGGGAGAGAGAAGTGAGAAGGAAAGGATGGGGATAGCTTGGTTAAATGGGATGGTTGGGATGGAGGAGGGGGGATATGGGAGCAGGGAATTTTATATCTTAAATAAGGGTGCCATTTTAGGGTTGGCAAGAGACTTAACTCTATAGGGGTTCCCAGGTGTCCAAGGAGATGTCCCAAGCTTGTTCCTTGGGCAGCTGAGGAGAGGGCGCCTGAATTGTCCCTATCCTATAGCCACACTGATGTATATCTTGCATATCACCGTAGAAACTTCATCTGGCGATGGATAGAGATAGAGACAGAGACCCACATTGGAGCACTGGACTGATCTCCCAAGGTCCAAATGAGGAGCAGAAGGAGGGAGAACACGAGCAAGGAAGGTAGGACGGCGAGGCATGTGCCCACCTACTGAGACGGTGGGGCTAATCTAATGGGAGCTCACCAAGGCCAGCTGGTCTGCGACTGATGGAGCATGTGATCAAACCGGACTCTCTGAATGTGGCTGACAATGAGGGGTGACTGAGAAGCCAAGGACAATGGCACTGGTTTTTGATTCTATTGCATGTACTAGCTTTGTGGGATCCCAGTCTGTTTGGATGCTCATCTTCCTAGACCTGGATGGATTGGGGAGGACCTTGCACTTCCCACAGGGCAGGGAACCCTGACTGCTCTTTGGACTGCACAGAGAAGGAGAGAGGGAGTGGTGGAGGGGGAGGTAAATGGGAGGAGAGGAGGAGGTGGAAATTTTTAATAAAAGCAAATAAATAAAATGAAATAATAAATAAATAGAATCATGAAGTTAAAAATATAAAATAAAATAAATCATCATGGCTCACAATACACTTATCAACTAGCTGAGACCACAGCCAGAGAGACTTGTAAGGCTGTGACATTAGTGTATTTTTGAACTCCTCTTTTTATAGCAAGAAGCAAGCAATAGGCATGAAAAACGACTTTTTACAATCTTAAAGTACAAATTGCTTCATTTACAATTTCCATTAATAGTTGTTTTTTTAAACTAGTATTTTTACTTACACAATTGTCTTCTTCCTGCACTTTGTGCTGGTTTTACCAAAGCTCTACACTCCCTTGATTATGCCAGTTTTGTGTAGCAGGGAAGGGTATAGAAAAATAAACAACCAAAAGGTCAGGTACATCACATCATTTAAACGTAAACTTAGCTCACATCAATTGCTGGTCATGAGTGGTAAGGGGTTATATAAAAGCCGACTCTCGGTTTGCAAAGAGACTCTCAGTCTGCAGAGGGTCACTTCTGTCTTGCAGATAGAGCGTTGGGATGTAAGGTGAAGTAACCAACTGTTAATAATTAATCCTTAAGCTGTTGAGAAAGTAGTTGACAGATTACTCTTTTTCTCCTAGACTTATAACTTTATATTTCTTCATTTCTACATTCTTATTTCTGAAACCTACATCTTTATAACAAGAGATAATGACCCTGCATACACATCATAGCAATTTAATGACTTTGTGGGTTTCTGAAAGATTACTCACACTGCAGGTATCCCCTACAGTTTCCATGGCCAAGTTATTGCTGAGCATGCAAACCACAAATTTAAAGAGTTCTTGGCCTGGGTAATCTTTCCTGAAACAAAACAGGACCACAATTTGGTTTTGATAGAAGTACTCTTTCATATAAACTTCCTCAATTTTTATGATGAAGGGTTGATCCTGGTATAAAAACATTGGGCTGAATTGTCACATAATACACCACTCCCACTTATTTTTGTTGTTGTTGTTGTTGTTTTTTGAGACAAGGTTTCTCTGTATAGGTTTGGATCATGTACTGGAACTCACTGTGTGGTCCAGGCTGTCCTCACAGTGCTGGGATTAAAGGAGTTCACCACCACTGCTAGGCTTAGATCAAAGAACTCTGAGCGACAATAATGTGAAAATTAAAACTTTTCTTTTCATAATGCTAGGCCTTCTTCACCACTGGAATAGAAGAAGTATGGAGGCAATATTTGGATTCACAGACAATTTATAGGGATACAAAGATGTATTCAAACGCAGGTCAGTCGATCAGAAAAGACAAATTTTCATAAAAATAAAAAAAAATCAGAATTTTATGTTTTACAAAAGAGGTTAACCAAGAGTCAGCAAATAAGAACAAGCAGCAGATTTACAATCTTAAGATAAGGACACAGTTGATGTCATTTGATAATCACCCACATGACAGGTTTTACAACCTCGTGGTTTACTGTCTCCAAGATTAAATCCCATTGTGATAGGATTTACAGTTCTATATTTTACAGTTCCTAAGACAAGTGTTTTATCTCCTGATTTATTCAGTGATATGCAAATCACCCTTAAGCAAATACGGATGTCAAACTAAACCCGGAAGTAATTCATTTGCTTTGTTCTGTAGACCAAGCAGGTCTAAACCTCAGAGATCCTCCTGCCTCTGCCTTCTGAGTGATGGGATTAAGTGCATACACTACCACACCAGGTACCAAGATTTTCTTTATTTCCATTTAATGAATTGAAAGCTTAGCAGGGTGGGTCATGGCATAAGGTCACTAGTCTCTTTAGTCCATTTCTATGTCAGTTTATTTCCTTGAACACAGGACTTAGCTCTATTCTACTCACTGGTTCCTCCATTTTCCTCAATCATACATTTCGTTTCTCAGTCTTCTCCTTTTCATTAAAGATCTACATAAACATGGTCACTAGTAACCACAGCACACACTAGGCTATTTTGAAATCTCCTCTTCAAATACAATTAATCCTAACTCTTCAATTTATCCTGAGGCAGATTTTTCTAACAAGGGCAAAAAGCAGTCACATTCTTAAGCAAAATATCACAAGAACAGTTTCTAGGCCACATATGAAATTCTCTTCCTCTGAAACCTCATAACTTGGGTTCTCATTGTTCAAATCACCCTAAGCAATATTGTTTTCCATGTTCCTACTTCCTCATTCCATTGAGTAGCATTTAAAGCTCTTCACAGTTGTAATGATCATGTCCATTTGGGGTTAATATTATGAGATGAATTGATGACTATCATAGTATTTGACATAGTTTAGATGAAAAATGTAATATATGTTTCATTTTTATTAGTATATGTTAATCATGTAAAGTAAAATTTTAATTGTGACATTTACAATGTATATATTTACTGTGATTTGAAATCATGACTTCTGTATCACTTCCTTATCCATTATCATCTGTCTGTCTTCTTCTAATACATATAAAGTACTCTCACATTTATATTGATATAATCTTTTTCAAAAAAGTATATCATAGAAGAAAAAATTTGGGACAAGTTATTTGAATCTCTCCCTTTTCATAAATTTATAATCTACAATTATATCCATTCTCTATAATCAACATGCTTTTATATTTTTCTGTGATATTTCTATTCATTTTTTTATAATTACTATGTTTATTGCCAAAACTTTTATATATGTGTGTCTGGGTGTCTTTATCATTAACAACTAGTGTTAGGTTTTATATTCCTATTCAAAATTTTCTGATGTAAACAGCATGGAAGTTGGACTCCTCCAGGATCAGAGCATCTGAAGATTCAATTCATTGAAGGTAGAAAGGGAGCAGGTCATATTGAAGATCCAAAGAGGTGTCCTGGCGATAGCAGTGTCCTTTGATTCCTAGCTGTTAAGGGTTGTTCCAAGCTTTCAAGTACTGTGGAGCACACACTGTAAAAACTACCGGTGTATCAGGTACAAAGAAATGTTAAAGATTTGTGTCTATGCCTGGAAATTATCACTTACTGTAAAATATATTATACAATCATTTGTACTGTTTTTTATATGATAGTTTAGGAGATATCAGATTCATGTGTCCCAGGTTTGTATCAATCATGTTACAAATACGAGGAGTATCTTAAGCTCTGATCCTCCTGAATCATCCTCAGATCTCTGGTATGTGAAGAATGCTTTATGAAGTGGTATTTATCTCCTGTAAGGAAAAGAATAAAGGGTGTTTTGCACTAGGCAACCATACTGCTACTGAAGTACATGTTGAATGTAGTAATACGAGCGGTGGGGCTGAGTTCCAAGCACCCTGGCCGCCTGGGTAGCTTATGCCCAAAATAACAACACACAAACTGTATTCGTTTAAACACTGCTTGGCCCATTTCTATCTAGCCTCTTC
>JAGDQN020000098.1:396963-423610 GCA_019206885.2 Microtus richardsoni | reverse complement strand
ATTACCCACTCCCGACCCGGGGAGGTAGTGACGAAAAATAACAATACAGGACTCTTTCGAGGCCCTGTAATTGGAATTGATGGCATTTTTACAACGCTTTCTGGGTATCTGGAATTCCAAAGTTTGCAATTCTATGTGTTGATATAGGGTCTTGTCTTTGTTGGGTAGGTGTTTTGTACCTTGCTTACTGTTTCCTGTCATAAGAGAGCATACGTTTGTGTGTACTTGGTAGGAATTTCTTCTGGCATTCTGAAAGGTATGCCTACTTTTTCTAATTCTACTGGTTTTAGTTTTCTTCCATCATTGTAATGTATTCCAAGTTTTTATAATGAGTGCTATATAATCTTTTGAGTTTTGTTTTCATATACATTATAAAACAGGATTAACATTTTTACATGTGCAAAATCACAGTTATTGAATTCCTTGTTTATTCAAGTCTGCAATATTTGCGTGACTCTCTGTTGATCATTGTGCATGACATGTTTGATGGGAAAATACTGGCAATTTCTACAATGTTCTGGAGGACTTTGCATAAAAATTTATAAATAATTTTGCTGTACTTTTCACATCTTCTCTTATAGGCATGTATCACTCTTACAAATCAATGGCTTTATTATGACCCTTTTATACATGCCTAACTTACTTTGTTCAAATATTCTCTATCATTACCTTTGAATGTTCTTCTCCCTTGTAATGTTCCCAGCATTACTGTTAATTGACTCCACTTTGATGCCATTTTTGAGTTCTTGCTTCCATACGAGTGATCAAACTGCAGAACCATCTTTAAAAATATGTGTTACTTCCTTTATATGTAGATATCAACTGAAATAACTTTTAGAACTTTAAAATTTCATTCTGCTTTTCATATATGGTTTTCATCATGCATATTGGTAACATTTTCCCTATCCATCAATTGACTCATAACATGTTAGACTTCACACAGTGAACAGAGATGTAAAGAAAATGGGTTTTCTATTATAGCATAGTGTGATTCCTTTAGGATGTATTTTCCATCATTTAGTTGAAAAATATTTTAAAATAGGTTAAACTCTTATTAGCATATGACAGTCATAAAAGCTTTAAGGCTCAGTTGTGATATTTGTAATCCAAGTTATATAATGACAGTAGTTTTAAATCATTAATCCTATATGAATTACTTTTTTATCTGTTATCATCTGTATGTCTTTTTCTAATATAATAAAATAGTCTCACATTCACTTTGATGTCTTCTTTTCAAAAGCATGTCATATTAGAGAAAATTCATTACACATTTTATGAGACTACCTCATAGCACATAACTTCATATTCTATAATTTGTTCCATTTTTCTATAAATACTATGAACTTTTCATGTTAATTGTTGAAAAAATTCATGTATATATAGGTGTCTGTTTATTATTATCCATTAGTGTTAGATTTTATGCCCTCTAACAAACATACTTACATTAACACCATGAAAAAAAAACTTTAGCTCCCTGAAGCTGAGGGTATCTCGGGTTTCAGTTTAACACAAGGAACAGGGAGCAGCAGAGTTTCTCAGGTGTTTGAAGATGATTGTCATGTATACTTAATTTAATACTTTTGTATTTTTTCAGGCTACTACATTCACACATTAAGAAGTTCATGGGATATGTCTGTGACAAAGTAGGATGAAAGAGGGAAGGAAGAGCCATAAACAGAAGATACAAAAGAAGCATTATGATGAACTCAGTCTCCATGGCTTCCTAACTGATAAGGGTTGAACAAGGCTCAAAAGCTGCTGAGTGCTGTGGAGCATGCAATGAGATGACAGTATGTGCAGCAGGTACACAGGGAAGATAAAGTATGGAAACTCTCATTCCAGCAATATTTCCTTTTAAATTGTATTCAAGCTATGTTTTGTATTGCATGTGGGGTAAACAGGGTCAGAAATCCCACACTTGCCTCAATTTTGCTCTAAAGGGAAGGATCATCTTTCACTTCAGATCATCATGCACCACAGCTTGGGGAGATGAACAAAGAAGAGGTGATCTTGTTCACAGAGCAATGTCTGTATGGCATGGCCTAAACGAGTTTGGGATGAAGAAACTAGCCCTGAAGTTTGTACCTCTAGATCTTCTAGAAAACTCAATCTCACTCATCTTGACTGGGGTTAGGGGATTGTTCTGATCTCTGCCCTTCTCTTACCTCTTACAGAAGCTCCCTTATTTAAAACAGCCCCCCTTTGAGTCTCAGGCTGAAAACTCAGCCTTGATTGGTAAGTCCAAATCTCCTTCTCAAAGGAGCCTCCATCAAAGAGTGTATGTCCTCCTACTGCTTCTCAGCCTGGTGTCTGTTCATTCTGGTGTCTGTTCAATGAAGTGAATGTCACAGGGTTTGAGGAAAGGGAACTGGGCATGTGGCTGATAGTATGTGTAACTTGTACTTATGTTCAGAGTTTTAGTTGCTCTGTACAAGGTATAGATAACTATAGGAGTCTGGTCTGTCCTGATAAAACCTTCATAGGTCCTATCCCTCTTACCTACTTTCTGTAGATTCTCTGAAAAAAAAAAAGCTATCATTTTAACTGAGTCTAATAGCATCCAAGCAAGGACAAGAACATGCTAGTGTTAAACAACTGTTTTATGGACATAAAGTTTTTAATTGGAATTTCAAAGCCTGAGTTAGTGTTAATTGGAATATGTATAATAATGAATTGTTTAAAATCTGAACAACCTGCCTTTGTATTACTGTGCCAAAAACAGAGAAAGGATACTTCAGTGTGAACTCATACTCAAAGCTGCCTGCAAAGAAACACAGGAACAAAAGAGACAATTAAGAAACCCCAAGGCGGCTCAGAACTGGTAGCCATGCCTTAGATCATAGGAGGTTGAAGACTGACCCAGGTGCTTTCTCACAAACATGTTTATGGCTGTTTAAATGTTAGAACATGTGGTTGCCCCTTCCTGCTCAAGCAATCCCCTAGAGACCCTTTGCTATGTCACCCTTTATGACAATTACTATTTATTTAATTTCTAATAAACATGCCACTGTTTCCCCATGAAATCTAAGATATCCATTTTCTACTTTCTATCCAATCTAATAAACATAAGAATAAATGTTAACATGTTTTTCAACCAATAGTTGTAATTCTAAGAGTTGGTTAAGGTAAGTAGTTCAGTTAGAAATCTCAGGAAATTCTAAATTAGAAAACCATTCTCATTTTTTCTCACATGTGGAGGAGAGATTCACCCTCGGGAATAAGGACTATAAACTGGTAAGAAACAGGTTGTTGTTTGAGAGTTCTTATCAGGAGTCCTTTTGACTTGTGAGAGGTGGATCCAATTTGATACCCTGAAGCTTATAAGAATATTTTTTATTTTATTTTATTGATTTTCGTTGTTCTCTACATTTTTCTCTTGTCCCCTTCCTGCCTCTCCACTCACCTTCAACCCTCTCTCAAGGTTCCCATCCTCCTAATTTACTAAGGAGATTTTGTCTTTTACTACTTCCCACGTAGATTAGATCTATGGGTTCTCTGAGACTGTGATTAATAGGCTGTTTCTTTTCTTATCTTTTTTTTTTGCTTTTTGTTTAGAAACCACTGAAGAATTTTTTTTTTAGTTTATAAATAGAGGCAAAAGTTTTAGAGATGCTACCTGTGAGAATCTAAGTATAAGTGACACCAATGAGCATTATTAGGAGGTTGCTGTTGTTGTTGTTGTTGTTGTTGTGTGTGTGTGTGTGTGTTGGCATGGTCTTGTTGGAGGAATTATGTCAGTGTTGGGGCAGGTTTTAAGGTTTCATATGCTCAGAATATTGCCCAATGTATCAGTCAACTTCTTATTGGCTGCAAGATGTAGAATTTTCAGCTACTTCTCTAGCACATCTGCCTACATGCCACTATTCTCCCTGCCGTTCTGATAATGTGATGTGAGATTCCTCTTTGTATGTTGTGAATACATTTTATTACCATTGGTTAATAAAGAAGCTGCTTTGGACACATGTCAAGGCAGATAGAGCAAAGTGGTAATTCCAAGCAGAGAAGGGGGCGAAAAGAAGGTAGAGTCAAAGAGACACCATGTAGTTGCTGAAGAAGGTAGACGCACATAAACATTCCAGTAAACCATGAGCCTTGTGGTAAAATATAAAATATTAGGTATTGATTAATTTAATATCTAAGAGTTAGTTAATAAGAAGTCTAAGCTAATAGGCCAAGCAATGTTGTAATTAATATAGTTCCTGTGTGATTTTTCAGGTCTAGGTGGCCAAGAAATGGAAAACAACCTCTGCCTACAAATTAATGCAACAACATGGTGCAGCCATATCCACATAAAACCTGACTGACTTAGAATTTTCTTTACTGGGCTCAGTTTACTAGAAGCAAGAAGAGGCATGGTTCCTTTACAAGAAGGCTTCCTGATTCATTGATACCAACAAAAACTGTGCAGTGCCTTCAAGAAGCCTTCCTGGTTCATGCTAGTTGCACTAACAGCTCTGGCTCTTTAACCCAGTACTTGAATGTTTTTTTTTTTGAGCAGTGTGATGCGATTTAATTGATGCCAGCATGAGCCGACTGCTTATCAGAGTTGAGGTGGTGAACATGGCTCCAAACCTGGCATTCCCAGAGCTGGTGGTAAACATACATCCACTATATTAAAAGGCTGAGAGGTGAAGCCAACATCCAGGGCCACTGTGACCAATATGTTTATCATTTAAAAAGTGCTCCTGATCAGACAATAATTACAAATATGTAGTAAGACAAATTCAGACAGAAATAAATCTCTGAATGGGTCACAGTGAGTTTAAAAATTATACGTAGGTTTGAGAAAAACAAAAAAGTGTATAAAAAATAAAACAAAGTTTTTAAAGAGACAGTGTAAGATAGTCAGAGATTAAAGAGTAAAGAAAAATTAGCCAGGTAAAGATGGGATATACACAGAGAGTCAGAATTATTTATACTTTTGTGTTTTCTTTGAATTTTTTAACCATAGAGAGATATTTGATTATGGAGCCTGCTAAACTAAGACAAAATATATATGTTGCTTTGAAAAAGAGGTTCTGGTTTGTTTCTACAAAGGACAAGAACCAGTGTATTCTTTCCAGACTAATGTGATTTCATGGACTTAGACCCAAAATGTGTTCATAAAACCCCACAAACACTTCAGCCAACAAAAAGTAGAAACAGTTTTTAGAGAACAATGCTGAAATTCCCAAATGTTTTAATAAATGTTAGCTATTATTTAAATGGACATATATTATATATTTAAATAATAGATATAATATATTATATAAAATGATTATATATAATATATATATGATTAATGTATTGTGTTTGTACAGCTCATTTAAAAATGTAATATGTAATTAACAAACACAGGTTAATATATACTCATCTATAGCTGTCAAGGCTGTTGTCATGTTAGATATACAGAGATATATTTCATTTAGATGGGAATTTTTCAAACCATTCAAAGACTAACAGAATATGATATTTAAAATATTTTAAGAACTTAGGAATTTTCATGACAGTGAGACTCATCTACTCCTGGCAGCACCAATTATTTCAAGAGGATAGTGGGCATCAAAAAGGCTCCTTCTGGAGTTTGTTAGCAATTTAGGAAAGAAACTGCTATTGCCTGGAATGCTTGATAGTATGCTGCTTGAACTGGACACTCAGGGCCCACAGAAAAATTACTGGAGAGCTTGCATAAAAGTGAGACAGTCCTTCAGGGCTCCTGCTTCATGAAAGAACTGCCAGACATTTTGCAGTACACAGCAGAAAGCATCTGATGAACTTTGTCTTTACAAGGCAAAAGAGACCTTCAAATTTATTTCTTCACTAAAAGTTCTGCCAGATATTATGGGCCTACATAGTGAAGATGGATGCCCCAGATTTATAGAAGTGTGGGTGACTGTGCAGGATGCAAGATGCCTCTGTCAATTCTAGAGTTTTAGAAGTTCCTTACAATACAATTCCTATTAATTTTGGTATATTATATCCTTTTGAAGTCTTTGTTAGATATGAAGAATAGATACCTTTATAGTTTTTTTAGTTATGATAAAAGATAAAGTAGGTAAAAATATTGTAAGTATAATTTTTGCTTGATACCTGTTGTGTTATATGCAATTTTACTTTGTTAAAGCATTCCTTTTTATTTAGACATAAAAGGGGAGGTGTTGTGGGATTCTCCTCTGTATGCTTGGAATATGCTTTATTACCCTTTGTTCGTAAAGAAGCTGTTTTGGGCCCAAGACAAGGCAGAATAGAACAAGGCAGGACTTCAAAGCAGAGATAGAGGAGAAAAGAAAGCAGAGTCAGAGAGACCCAATGTAGCTGCCAAGGAAGACAGATGCCTGGAACCTTAGCAGTTAACCAAGATCCATGTGGTAAAACATAAAAAAAAGGAATGGTTTAATTTAAGATGTAAGAGTTAGTTAATAAAATATCTAAGCTTATAGGCCAAGCAGTGTTAAAATTATTACAGTTTATGTTTGATTTTTCAGATTTGAACAGCTTGAAAATGAATGAGCAATCTCTGCCTGCAATAATGGACTAACCTTTAAAACTATAAGTGAGCCACACCAATTAAACCTTTTTTTTTAAATAAGAGTTTCTGTGGTCATAATGTTTCTTCACAGAAACAGAAATACTAAAGCAGACTAAAGTTGGTTTCAGAAATGAGGTATAGCTTTATAGGACAGACCATAGTTTTGATCACATGAATTTGGACTTAGGAACAAGAAAGCAACAACATAAATATCTGTTGAATTTGCTCAAGAAAGAAAGAGATTTACAAACTTGATGATCATGGATTTTGATGAAGATAAGTTTCTGAGATTTTTGATTAACATGAGAAAAATATTAGTGTAAAAAAAGAGGACAGCATGTTGATTTGAGCATTAGAAAAAGTTAATGGACACAGCAAATTAAAATGAATTCAAATACAAGCTATAAACACTGTTGATACAATTTCTATACACATATCTAAAGTGAGAAAAATAATTGAGAAATAACATTAATAGTGGATTTGTGTTGCACTTTCTAACATAGAATCAGTTTGACCACAATATGTACATATGGTTAATATATTTAGTGATTAAAAACATTTGATAAAAAAATGATTACAACATATACAGATTATTGAGGCATATAACCAAGAGCAAGTACAATCTTTTTTCTGGAGCAGGTAAAGTTTTTTTTTTTTAAATATGTTTTTGTTCTTTAGAATAGCCATCTGTAAAACATTTAGAGGCAGCGACCTCTGCTTGAGCAGGCGTGAGGCACCATCATCTAGAAGAACAGGTACAAGGGAGCCACTACTGAGGAGGTAGGTCCTAACTAGAGACCTTTGTGGCACCAGGCATGCATCAGTGACCTCTGATGTGGCAGGCCTTAGCCAGTGACCTCTGCCAGAGCAAATCCAAGGCAGCAACCTCAGCAGAAACAGTTCCAAGCAATGAACTTCCATGGGAGCAAGCCTGGATGATGACTGCAAGTTTCACAAAAAAAAAAAAAATTGAGAGTAATGAACAACCTCCAGGAATACGGAGTGACCAATGAGGTGGCTGGAATCATGGACATGACTACACCACAAGGAGCAGTCATCTTAACCTTGGGACCTCTGGGACCTGGAATATTGATCACCAGAGAAACAGACAGTCTCAACTACAACAATGAGAAGAAAAGATGGAGACAAGGTAAGAACACATATAATACCACAAAGAGCAACACAATACAACTAAAAGCTAGTAGCTCTACAACAGTAAGACTTGAAAAAACCAAATATAGATGAAGCAGAAGAAAAAGACCTAAAAATAACTTTAGGAGAATGTTTGAGACCCTTAAATAAGAAATGAAAAATTCCCTCAAAGAAATGGAGGAAAAGACAAGTAAAAAATGGAAAAAAAAAACAACAAACCCCTTAAATAAAACAAAGAAAAAGCAATTAAACCAATAAAAGAAACTATTCAACACTTAAAAACTGAAACAGAGAAAATAAAGAAAACACAAACTGAGGGAATTATAGAAACATAACTTATGAGAAAATGACAAAACCAGATTTAACCAATACCTAGTCACAAAGAACTAGAAGGAAAACACCAAGCCAAGGAAGTTGGTTATATCAACAAAAACACAAACAGTAGATTATATCACAGTAGCAAATCCCAAAAAAGGGAAAAACACATACAATAACATCTCCAAAAAAAAAAACCCTAAAATAACAGAAGCTAGCAATTTCTGGTAATTAATATCCCTGATTATCAATGGACTCAACTAACCTATAGAAAAACACAGGCTAACAGATAGAAAAACAGAATCAACCTGAGACCTGAAATCAACAAAAGAGAAGCAAACAAACAAACAAAAATACAAAGAATCAATGAGAAAGAGTTGTTTCTTTGAGGAAATCAACAAAATAGACAAACCTTTATCCAAACTACCCAAAAGGCTAAGAGAGAATATCAAAATTAAGAAAATAAGAAATAAATAAGAGGACATAACGACAGAGGAAACCCACAGAATCATTAGGTAATATTTCAGAAACCTGTATTCCACAAAATTGCAAACCATAAAGGAAACTGACAAATTTCCAGATAAATTTCACTTACCTAAATTAAATCAAGAGCAGATGTGGAAATTAAACATATCTATAACTGCTTAAGAAATAGTAACAGGCTTCAAAAGTCTCTGAAAAAAAGCAAGGGATCAGATAGATGGCTTCAGCTCAGAAGTTAACAAGACTTTCAAAAATAATAATAATAATACCAATACTCCTCAAATTGTTCCACACAATAGAAACAAAAAGAACATTGGCAAACTCTTTCTTTTAGGCTATAGTATTTCTGATTCCCAAACCACATAATGTTATTACTAAGAAAGAAAATTATAGACCAATCTCACTCATGAACATTGGTGCAAAAATACTGGCAAATCCAAAAACACATCAGAAAAATCATCAACTATGATCAAGTCATCTTCATCCCAGAGATTATGGATGATTCAAAATACAAAAGTCTGTCAATATAATCCACAGTATAAAAAAGTATAAACACCACATGATCATCTCATTAGGTGCTATAAAGCCTTTGACAAAATATAATGTCCCATCATGATAAAGGTCTTGGAGAGAGCAGGAATGCAAAGAACATATATAAACACAATAAAGGCAATATACAACAGCCAACAGTAAGCCCACAGCCAACATCAAACTAAATAGAGAGAAACTCACAATGATCCCACTAAAATCAGGAACAATACAAGGTTGTCTACTCTCCATATATCATATGTTATAGTTCTTGAGGCTCTAACTAGAGCAATAAGACAACAAAACAGGTTAAGGGGATACAAATTGGAAATGGAGAAGTCAAATTCTCACTATTTGCTGATAGTATGATAGTTTACATAGGCAATCCCAAAATATCTACCAAGGAACTTCTATAACTCCTAAACCCTTTCAGTAATGTAGCAGGATACAAGATTAACTAAAAAAAAATCAGTAGCCCTCTTTACACAAACGATAAACGGTCTCAGGCAGAAATTAGAGAAACATCACCATTCACAGTAGCCAAAAATAGCGTAACATCATGGAGTAACTCTACACAAACAAGTGGGAAATCCGTATGACAAGAACTTTAAGTTTGAAAAAAGAAGTTGAAGACACCAGAAAATGGAAAGATCTCCCATGCCTTTGGGTAGGTTGAATTAACAAAGTAAAAAGTGCAATCTTACCAAAAGCAATCTAGAGATTCAATGCAATGCCCAGCAAAATTCCATGAAATTTTTTCACAGACCTGGAAAGAACAGTGCTCAATATTATATGGAAAAAAAACAAGGATAGGCAAAACATTCCTGTAAATTAAAAGAACTCCTGGTGGCATCACAATCCCTGACATCAAACTCTACTATAGAGCTACAATACTGAGAACAGCCTGGTATTGCCACAAAAACAGCCAGAAGGAACAGTGGAACAGAATTACAGACCAAGATATTAATCCACACACCTAGAAACACCTGATTTTTGACAAAGAATTAAAAAAAATTAAAATGAAAAAAAAAAGAAAGCATATTCAACAGATGATTCTGGTATAACTGGATATCAACAAGTAGGAGAACAAATATCTGTCACCATACACAAAAATCAAGTACAAATGTATCAAAAACATCAACATAAAACTTACCACACTGAGCCTCATAGAATAGAAATTGGAACATACATTTGAATGCATTGGAACTTGAGTCCACTTCCACATACAACCTGTCTTTGAAATTTCCGGCTTCATAAAGAAGGCTGCTGGATTCTATGGGCCTGTAGACTGAAGATGGATACCCCAAAGGTACAAAAGAACTTAGGGTGACTATATAGACAGCAAGATGTTTCTGTCAATTCTAGAGTTTTGAAAGTTGTTTACAATATACTTCCTGTTTATTTAGGTAATATTACATCCTTCTGCAGTCTTTGATGGAGTTGAATAATTTATAGATATACTTTTCCTTAGTTATGTTAAAAAATAAAGTATATATAAATATCGTAACTATAATTCTTGCTTGATACCTGTTATATGTAATTTTACTGTGTTAAATTTAAAACCTTCCTTTTTATTTAAACAGAAAAGGGGAGGTGATATGAAAGTTCCCTCTGTGTGCTACAATTACCACTAATGAATAAAGAAAGTGTCTTGACCTCGTAATAGGGCTGAACATAGGTAGGCGTGGAAAACTGGACTGAATGCTGAGAGACGGAAGGTGGAGAGAGAGAAGCCATGGAGCCACCACCATTGGGGATAGACATGCTTAAACTTTGCTGGTAGGCCAAAAACCTCATGGTGATCCATAGATTAATGGAGATGGGTTACAATCAAATGTAGGAGTTAGCCAATAAAATACTAGAGCTAATGGGCCAAGCAGTGATTAAATTAATACAATTTCTGTGTGATTATTTTGATGCTGGGTGGACAGGATAAACAAGTGGCCTCTGTCCAACAGATACTGATAGAAACAATTAATAAATGGGATCTTCTGAAACCGAGAATTTTCTGTAAAGTAAAGGACATGGTCAACAAGACAAAACAGCAGTCTGCATATTGGGAAATGATCTTCACCAACCCCACATTGGGCAGAGGACTGATCTCCCAAATATACAAATAACTCAAGGAATTTGTCATTAAAAGAACAAATAATCTGATAAAAATGGGGGGTGCAGATCTAAACAGAAAGCTCTCAACAGAGGAATCTCAAATGACTGAAAGACAGTTAAGGAAATGCTCAACATTCTTAGTCATCAGATAAATGCAAATCAAAACATCTCTGAGATTTCATCTTATACCTGTAAGAATGGCCGAGATAAAAACACTGATGGAAACTTATGCCAGAAAGGATGTGGAATAAAGGGAAAACTCCTGCATTGATGGTGGGAGTACAATATGGTATATCCCCTTTGGATATCAGTAAGGTGATTTTTCAGAAAATTGGGAAACAACCTTCCTCAAGACCAAGACCCAGAAATACTACTTTTGTGTATAGACCCAAAGGATGCTCAATTGTACCACAAGGATATATATTCAACTATGTCCATAACATCATTATTTGTCATAACCAGAACCTGGAAGAAACCTAAATGCCCCTCAACTGAAGAATGAATAAAGAAAATGTGGTTCATTTACATAATAAAGTACTACATAGCCGATAAAATAATGACATTTTGAAATTTGCAGGCAAATGGATGGATCAAAAAGAGATTATATTGAGTGAGGTAACACAGTCCCAGAAAGACAAATATAATATGCACTTACTCATAAGTGTCTTTTAGATAGAAAGCAGAAAAATAGTCTACAAATCACAATCCCTGAGAACCTAGACAACAATAAAAAATCCTAAGAGAGACATACAGGCATCTAATCTACATGGAAAGTAGAAATACACAAGGACTCCAGAGTAAATTGGGAGCATGGATGCCATGGGAAAGAGTAGAAAGGGAAGAAAAAGAGAAGGAAGCAGAGAAAATTGTATAGCTGAATAAAATCAATAAAATTATTTTTAAAAAATTTAGATGTAATTTAGGCAGTATTTAAATGATATCACCAAATTAGTTTAATCTTTTGGATAAAGATATTTTACAGATTGAGAGTAATATTGTAATGCTACCTGCTAATAGTTATCAGTGTGGAAATAATCAACCTGAATTTTATGTAGATACCCAATGATTTCTTTAGACTATTTACAAATAAATTCACTAAGATAATCATTCTCATCAATATAAAGTCTATAATTTCTTGTAAATAAGGAGCTATTGGTGGGTGTGGATACTTATGTATAAATTTCATTAATATAAGTACAGTATGTTGTTCATATATAATTCTAGTAGGAGATAGGGTGAAAAAAGATTAAGTAATTAATGAGGAAGTAAGGTATCAATTTTATTGTCATTACTTTTGCAGCAGAAACATGTAAAAACTAAGAAATTTCCATGTTTTAGGTATTATACTTTATATTTAAACAAAAGTCTCCAGAAGTCAACTTAAATAGCAAAGCCAAATTCTTAATAGTGATAATTAGATAAGCACATATCTAAATGATACCGTCCAGTACTTTATAAGCAATGGAAGATACATTGCTGATACCTTTAAGTTGAGAGGAACATGGGGGTTTTGTTGTTGAGTAATTTTATTCTTAAAAACTATAAGATGATTGTTTTTATTTTATATTGTTCTATGTTTAGAGGTTTTATATTTTTTAAATTGTTGTGTAAGTTAAGCACTTAATTAAGTATTGTTTAGACAAGAAGTTGATGGAATGTCATCCATGTGGTGAATGACCAAAACCTCAAAAAATTATTTTAGCACTGGATTAAATGCTTTATAAATAAAATGTTGACATAGAGTTGGGATATTTTTTTATTCTGTGTGCTAAAACTTTCGTGGCCAGTAGACCATTGGCTGTTGACTTTTTAAAGTAGGAATAGAGAATACAAAAGACTCCTTATCATCAGTATGTAAAGGAATAGAAAATAAACCTGTTTTTTAACAATATATTACAATGTAGTGTCCATGAAAAAACATAGTATGGAGAGTAAAACTTGTCTGGTGGGCCCCCATTTTTTTCACTGTCACATTTGTTTCCCTCACATTATGTAACAGTTTAAATGTATTCTTTGTCTTTTTAATAAATTACAAAATGGGGGATTTCTGAAGACTAACTTTAGGAAAACAAAAGCCTACAGGCTGGGACCGGCAATCACTGGCACTCATACAAAGCCCCACTTTATTAACTGAACTTGGGAAAATGGAATTAGACTCTACTCCATGCTATTACAAGAAAATAAGTCAGGGATGCTAAGGACTCTGAGTTCTGGATTGTGAGCCGTAACATGCATGGCTTGGAGAACAGCATGGAAGCTAGAATGCCATCAAATGTTGCTCAGCTTGTTCTGTCAAGACCTGCCAAGATGTGTCCTGCAGAGAACACTGGCTTTTATAATCCTTCTGTGATGGTCCAAGAAATGCATTACTGCAGTGAAGGTTACAAAACAATTGATAGAGATTTTATAACACTTTTCTTGAGTTCTTTTTACATTACCTCCTAGGAACTTTCACTTGTCAGCATCATGGTTCTTTTTTTAGGAAGGAAATGAATGAATTTACAGACAATTGTACAAATTTTCAGAGATGTTACTCTGAAGATTTTGCTCCTGTGCATCTTAATAAATATTTTAATAATTGTTTAACATGCTTTGGCTCAGAGAACCAGGAAGAATCTATGTTGTTTTACTCTCACAGTCTCAACCCCTTCAGTAAGAGTACAAAACTCCTACTCATAATCGAGCCTATCTTCATCTTGTACTTGAATGAAAGACAAGCTATATCAATTCCTGCTTATATATTAACTTCTGTTTTTAAAAGGTTGTGTATGCCCAATTTGTAATCTTAATGACAAGTGGTTCTGTACTGCCTCCTCAAAGAGATGGCAAACATATCCTTTTTTATGATCACCTTGCAACCATTATTTCAAGAGGTTTTAAGACCATCTTGTTATGATTGGCATGTTATGCTTATGGTTCTGCTTCCATAACCCTAGATATTTTGGCACAAATCCCTCATCTAAAATCCCCTTTTACTAAGCTATGAAGTTATTATCTTCCCTACATCCAGTGATGACTTACTAAACCCCCTTTTTAGGGAAAGATAGCCCATGTGAATTATTTTAGCTAGCTTGCTTTAGTTAATTTGATCATGATGATATGGGCCAGTAGTCTTTCTCCTAACAACTTTGGGGTTAATACCAAGCTCTGATTCTATTTTAAGAAAGATTTTTCTTATATTCTCTGAGTTTCCAGCCATACATATCGGGCTCCCCACACACTGGGGAGTAATTATGTCAATAGAGAAATTATAAGAGGAAAACAAGAAGTTAGATCTGGTCAACAAAACAGTACAAGTTGTTAGTTCAATCTTTGAGAATCTGGATCCTGCTAAATTCTTTGAGGTATATTTCAGCACAGCCTAGATAGAAATATATTTGTTGACAATTGAATCAATCCCATGTTTAGAAAAACATTAAGACATGACTATATCTAAACGCATGGCAAAGTTCAAGTGACATTTTCCATAAACAGCTTCTATAGATTAACTGAGAAAACAAGCTCAAAATATGGGCCTGGGGAAGTATCCAATATGTGGCCTCAGCCACACAGTTAGTTAAAAAACATCGCCAAGCTATTCACCATATCATCTTCACATATTCTGAGTAGAAAACAGGTTGTATACTTGTAGGAAAATCATTCAGCTAGTTGCCTTTAAGTTACCTGCCCAATTGGGTGTGGGCTCATATACTATAACTGCCATTGTAAAGCATGTGCTCCCTCTCTCTTTTGGCTGCTGGATTCCCCATTTGAGCAGAGGACTGTGATTTGTGAGTCTACCCCTAAATAAATAACCCTTTATTATATTCAATTCTGAGCTAGTGTGTGATTTCGTCTGGTGTCAATGTGGACCCAGATTCCATACCTACTGGCTAGAATAGTAGAAAAGGCAAAAACAGTCCATGGCCCAGAACATCTATTGCCACTGACTACTTACTCCCCTGTAGAGTTGATCTAATTACACAGCAACTTGGAAATGTTTCAAGCTCTCACACATTTCCCCCACCATGCAGCAACCAATTATCACATGTACTCACTCATAAGTGGTTTTTAAACATGAAACAAAGAAAAGCAGCCTACAAATCACAATCCCAGAGAACTTAAACAGCAGTGAAGGCACTAAGAAAAACATACATAGATCTAATCTACATGGGAAGTAGAAAAAGAAAAGATCTGAGTAAGTTGGGAGCATGGTGACCTTGGGGGGAGGGTTGAAGAGGAGGGGAAAGGCAGAGAGGGAAGCAGAAAAAAAAATGTATAGCTCAATAAAATTCAATTTAAAAAGATTAAATTAAAAAGTTTGTATGTTCAGATATGCCTGGACCTGTGCCATTGGAGTTTATTCTGTAATTTGTGATCTCATCCCAACAGTGTCACAGGAATGGAAATACAACTCAAATACTGAACCCGAAACACAGTGCCTTATCCATATGGTTAAAATAAAATCAGCAGTATAAATTGTCTCATACCAATCCTCTTCTGGTATGAGAATCCATACCCCCATTTGGTGAAGAAAATTTACATTAAGTTCTGTGATAGTTTATAATCAAATACTGTTTGAACATTAGGAAAATTTGAACAAAACAAAGATGAGGCATAACGTCTGCCTCTCCATTGAAAAGGCCTGCCATCACCACAGAATCCCATATCTAAAGATCATTCATAAAAAGCAAAGACTCAAGTATGAGATTTTCAAGGATAAAAATGTGGATAGACATCCAAACTGGTCAGTTAAGACCTATAGATTTTCTTCAGTTTTGAGGATTCTTTCATGACAGTCCTACTTCAGACTCAGTAGTGAAATGTGAGCATGGGAGCAAGGTATATCTTGAAATATGAACAGAAGGGAGGAGGTTAACTTCATATACACACAACAAGATCTGGATGACATAATCCTTACCATTTCTCATTTGTCTGGTTGTAGGAAAACAAGATTGGGATCAAGAAAATATCTCAGAGACCTGTGTCTCTAGTTTCTCTAGGAAACACACGGTAAATCACCCTATCTATGAGGGACAATTGACCTGAACTGTGATCCCCTCTTATCTCCTCTAAAGCCTGAACCTTTCAGAGCAACCCCCAGTCTCAGATTAAAAGCCTAGCTCTGAACATTGGGTGCCAATAGTTATTTCACATGAGCCTCCATCAGAGTGTGTATGTCCTGCAACTGTATTTCTGCTCATGGTTGTTCTGTGTAGTGATTGTTAAAGAAAAGCAAAGGGAACTTGGGCATGTGGCTCAGTGTGTGTAAGCAATGGTGTTGTTCCCTGTTTTCAGGTTTCCTGTTCACATGTCCGGTTGAAACCTTTATAGGCTCTGTCCCTAAAATGTGCTTTCTCTTGATTCTCTGTAATCAATTATCATATTTACTGGGCCTAAGAGCATCCAAAACAGGGTTGTAAAATGCTGGGATTTTAGTATCAATTGTTGGAGACACAGCTGCTTTGGCAACATGCTGGGCTCCATTGCAGATGATATTGGGGAAAGAGTAGTAGGACTTCAACCTGAGACAGAATGCAAGAGGACTGATTCAGAAGCCCTGGGTTGTGCTCATTCCTCTGTTTTCTGAAACTTGTTTGTTTTTTTTTGCCAGTTATAGATGGACATCAACTACTTGAGTGAAAATGGGTTTTATATTTTGCAGGAGTTTTAGAGGAAGGTTTTTCTTTACCTTGAGTTTGAGCAGAAAGCTTTGTTTACATTGATTTGAAAAATGATGGTCATTCCCTTCCAACACACATGCCTTCCCCCCTCACATATTTGAAAAAGATAGGAGCACACAAGGATTCTGACTGAATATCACTCTTGTGCTCCTCTCTGCCAACATTTTGGCATGGTTTTATCAAATCAGTAATAATAGTCATATCAGAAGTGTTATCAACTACAGAATGCAGCTTTTGTTGTTAAAATTTGATTCTTCATAAGTTAACAATAGTGACAATGTAGACACAGTTCTTTATTATCTTCCTGCCTAAATACAACTTGTTGTAGATGATTACCAAATCATAAAGTTCTCCGTAGATGTCTGTCTACAATGAGAATCATGTCTGTGAGATTATTAATATCTGGAACTATATTCATTCTAAGCCCTTAACAGCATCTTGGGTGCTATAGCATTTAACCACTTGAGGGTTGGCAAGCTGTTGGGACAGTGTTTGGAAGTTTCCTTTTCTGATGATTTGATGATAAGTAATGCTTATGTGGGTCCCTGCATTTTGTTTTGGGCAGGCATTTGTTCATCTATTACTAAAACCACAAAAAACTCTGAGGATTTTGAGAAACATTTTTCATAAGTTTTTGTTAGCCAAAAGGTATCCTTTGATGCAAAATTGCCACACATCTATTATTTCTGTATTGAAATGACTTTCAACCCCATTCTCTGTAATACATTTTGAGACTGTTATATATGGTGAATGTGGGTTTTTCAAGGGTGGGATTTTCTTGTACTTCTTTAATGACTAAAAATATCTCTCCATGACTAACTTTTTAAAGGTGTTTTAGTGAATGTGAATCATTTAATACATTACCATTTGACAGGAAATCATGCAGACAGTATGCAAAAGATTGAATATGAAGACACATTTATGATATTTTCTTTTCCTTTGGTGACACTGCTTGACCACCCTTACCTGGTTCTAGAGGAATAAATGATTTAGGCCCTATAAAGCAACACAATTTATCACTGATTGCCCCCACTCCAAAATTCTGGATGAGTCTTATGGTATAGATACTCTGGATGTTTCTTAGTAACAGTCAACAGAGTTTATCTTAATGACACTTTGGCTCCAATTTATTTAAGTAAGCTTTATATCCTCTGGGGAAGTGCAGAAGTTTTAGGAACAGAGAATCCCAACATTTAGAGCAATTTGACAGCCAGAGTGAGAAGGTAAATGTGTGTTCCTAATCCACAGAAAGCCCTACTTCTTCTTGTGCTGGAATATCATGTAGAATTCAACTTAACTATGTACGGAAAGAGAAACAAGGGAATAAAACAAGACTACTTTTAGGGCATAGATACAGATATACTGGTACTTCATACCTGTAAATTCCAAATTTCCGTTTACTTTGGAAACTCTCCATCATCCAGGCAGAAGATGGAGGAGCTTTTGGGAAGTGTCCAACCTACTGTTGCTTTTGGTAACTTGTCGGGACCAGCCACAATAAGAACAACAACAACAACAAAACTCTGGCCAGGATAAGCTCATGGGGATTAGAAATATACTAAAGAATAGGAAGATGTGAATGAACATAATAAAATGGAGATACATATAGGATAGCATCGACAGAGAATTTTTCAGTGGGTACTGAAAATTTGCCCCCATCTAATTTCCAACTGCTTAATATACCCCTGATCCCAAAATGTAGGAGTAAGACAAACGACTGTAATAACATGATATAAGGAATTTAACATACATTTTAATTGAAGATCACGGCCTACATTCATAATTAAACATTCTTCTACTTAAACAAAACAAGTCAGGCTTATACCCTAGACAAAAACACTCTGTAGGAAAACCACTTCCTGGGTGGAATCACAAGTTATCTCCATAAACAGGTTGCTAGAAGAATTTAAAAAAAAAGCTAGTAAATTTGAAATACACTATTCAGAGTCTGTGAAAGGTAGATTCACCAGCTCAGGAGACAATTATAAAGACAGTATCTATCTGCAAATGAGCAGCTTAAGAGTGGATGACACAGCCATTTTTTACTGTATTAAAGACACAGTGAAAAGACTTCAGTATGAAACCTGACACATACCTCCCTGCAGGAGTGCTCAGAACCAGCAGAGGGCGCAGAATGCATATGGAAAACAAGCACATTGCCATAACAGGTAATGGAGTGTTGTTTCTGGTAGATCAGTCTTAGCTCGCTCTCCAATTCTCATAATGTTTTTTGCACTTGTGGTCTCCACGGTCTGCAAAAATGGAGTGTGGCTTTTTCTCAGTTAGTACACACACAGACACACACATGCACACACACACATACACACACACAAACACACACAGTCATGGTTTAAATGAATTAAATGTTGAACATCACCTCTGCCTCTGATTGTTGGTATGAGTCTTGAGGTGACTTGAATCAAATGTTAGTGAAGGTTAGAAGTCTTGGTGAGGCTTATCTCTCATGAGATTCAGGAAAAAGCCTACGGTATTCTGATTGGAGCAATTTTATGATTCAGGGAGGTAGGAGCAGGCACACTGTATGACCTGATCACTCTAAAAGGTCTCAAATATTTCTGCTTTTTGAGAGAACTATGTACCTCATTAACAAACCTGATCCATTTTCTGATGTATACATTTCATCATCCTCACTATCATCAATCCTACTATAGTTTATTCATCTGGAACAAACTCTGTCCCTTGTTTTCAATATTGACAGGAGACATCAAACTTGGCTGAGACTTAGGCTGTAACTACTATGGGAATTTGAAGAGAGTCTTTGGTAAATAGTCTGTCCCAGTTTCCCTGACTCCTTCTTCTGCCTCATTTCATAGAATCTTAGAAAATTAAAAAGAGACATAACTAACATATGAATCTATCTGCTAAGTCAAAATATTTATATTCTGAAGACAAAGGACTTACCATGTTCTGTTACACCATCTTGGATCACTTTGTGGCTGCTGACAGGTGGAACTCCTGCTGAACAGTGAACTCTATGATTCAGTGCCTAGGTCCCTGTGAGTCATGTCATCCATCTTTATAATAATTACCTGCCTACAACTAAATCTTGCTTTGGAAAAGTCCTGCCCTAGGTGTTATCTATCCAACAGCCCTCCACTAACACTAGCTGTCAGCAAAGGAGAGAATAGTTATTTGCTTTCCCTTTATTGCCTCATTATCAGTGGAAGATAAAAATTTTTCCTGAACAGTATTTGTGTAATAACAACTTCAATTCACAAAACATGTTCAACATCTCCATGATTGTTTGAACATTATGGAAGACCATTCATTAGCTGTGCACATTCATCACTGAGTAACTCTTTAGTGAGGGTGAAAAGTTAGAAGTATCATCATTTACAGTAGGAAAAAATTAGATATCTTTGAGCCTATGCTCTACTTGATGTGGTCTGCAGACAGTGTAGCTTAAGTCACACATGTGACAAAGTCAAATTGCGTTTAGTGACTTGTGGGATCATGAAGGGACTGAGAATAACAAGCAAGATTTTGACCCCTCCAGAGACTAGTGAAAGCTTGTTACTTACAGGCATTTATTGTAAAGCTTGTGTGTACACTTTCTCTCTCAGTTGCTTGATTAAATTTCTGTTTCCTACTCATGCAGAGGACTGTGATCTGCAAGTCTATCTCTAAGTAAAGAACTCTATTATACTCAATTCTGAGCTAGTATGGGGCTACTTTATAGTATCCATTAACAACTGGTTCCCCCAAGTGAATCCTGACTCCAAATCCATAGCCAAGACAATCTGCGTCCCTCCACCACCTGGATTGATTTCACCTAATAAGTCATGTTTTGCAAAAACCCCACCACAGTGGAGCTACCCCTTGGTGGGCCTGCCACAAAACATCTTGGAAATTTCCCCGGCATGCACATGCTTCCTCCCATTACTGCCAATTTTCCTGCAGTGCTGTGACATGTGGAGTTTCTGGATTGTGTTTCTGTCTTGTGAGCTCAGGGTTCCTTGATATTCTCACTACCAAAATCCCTCTCCATTTAAGGAACCAATTTAATTGTTCTTAGTTTGTCAAGAAAAGCATATTTTCAGTATTTAAGAAGGTCCCAACATGGAACTGAGAGTGGAACTGTTCATGCTGATGCTGATCATGTCTCTCTGACATGTGACTACAACCACAACACCTGCTGGTCAATAAAGATACACATACAACGATTTACTGAAATCTCACAATGAAGGTTAGTTTATTTGATTAGCAAATAAAACAATAAATTTGAAGGTTATATAATTGAAGACAATATCTCATACAGAAATTTAATAACGTTTTTGACACACAGCAGTTTTCTGACTTAATTTAAGAGCCAGGAAAATGAATTGAATATACTAGGGTTAAACAAGGTCAAAGAGAATACTTTAAAATGTAAAATGATTATGGGACTGTAAAGGTTAGATCAGGACCTATAGATGAATGGATTTTGCATACAATGAAAGTTGAGATATTTGACTATAATATTACTAGGAACATCTTGCCTAATATCCCTTCACAAATAACATTTTCTACCACAATTAAAACATTTGGCATTTTGATATCTCCTCATACCTTTGGAAATTGCTTCTCCTACCCAAGTCAAATTCTAAGCTGGCATTTTCAAAAGTCAGAGATCCAATAAGTACTCATCTAGCTTCTAGGTCTATTTCTCCTATTTGTACAGCCTTTTTTAATCTTTGTAGGAAATCACTAGGTGTTCCTAGTAATAATATCTCCTTCAGGAATTACAAAAATAGAAGTTCTCAAACTTCTGGATTATGTAGAAGATGTTACAAAAGCCAACATTGGACCAATGTCGATCAACAAAAGACAAACAATGGAACTCGATACCATCAGGAAAGTCCTTGGGGAACCTCTCATAGGACCCCAAGTCAAACATGGTCCAGTCACTCACAGTCACTGTGGAACATATGTCTCCCCAGGGAAATGAAAATTTTCACTGCCTGCTGCAAAAAAGTATATTGTTCTGGATGGTGGAAAAAAGATGGAGGATGAATCAAAAATTCCAATAGGAAATAGGAAACGTATATTCTTACAGTCTTCTATAAATGTTCAAAGACCAAAGCTAAGAGTGCATATATATTTCATTGTAATTTAGGGATAACTGAACATGGGTGCACATGTGACTGACTATCATTATTTCAGAATTTTGGCATTTAAATTGTCTTCTTCAAGAGTCAGCTGTCCAATTTCTAGGGATTAAAACCCTATCTCAAGGGAAACAAAGTATGAAATGGGTTAAATGCATAGGGCCATAAGGACAAAGAGGAAAAATGAGGCCATATGTGGCTAATATTGCAGAGAATTTATGGGATCATGATCTGCTGCAACAATGGAATATCCAGATTAACATTCCTTCAGTCCCATAAACTTGAGTTTCTGGGAAGGATATTATCAGGTACTATAAAAAAGGGTCATCAGCCATTCAGGCTGTAGAAGAGTTCAAAACAACTAAGAAACCTTCACAGGTACCAACACAAATATCTGTAATGTGGTTAACTTAGAAATCAATATGGGTTAAGCAGTGACCTTTAACAGAACAGAAGCTGCAGGCTTAAGAGCATCTGTTACAGGAGCAAGTAGATGCTCACCTCCTTGATATATTAACCAGTTCTTGGAATTCTCATGTATTGTTGTTAAAAGAAATCTGGAAAATGGAAATCCAACCTATGGGCCCTCTACAATCCTGAATTCCTTTGCCTTTCCTATTGCCTATAGGATGGCCTCTTATAGTTATAGATTTAAAAGACTATTTCTTCACTAGAGTGTTACAAGAAAAAAACAGAGAAAAATTTGCCATCACAGTGCCTACTTATTATAATTCTGAGATTACTAGAAGATATCAATGGGCCCCACCAGGAGTGCCCAATCATCTCACCCTATGCCAATACTTTGTGAGTTGGCAATTTGAAATAATATATAACCAATTTTCTAAACCTGTAATTTACCATTACATGAACGACATTTTGCTACATAATTCAAATGCAGATAGCCTATAAAGAATGTGTGAAGAAGAATGTTTTTCCCAAATGGGGATTACAAATTTCTCCTGAAAAATATAAACAATAGATTATACAAAAGTTTTACAGAAAATTAGAATGCCAAAGTTTAAATTAGGAGAGATCGTTTGCAGACTCCTAATAACTTTAAAAGATTACTAGGAGACATGTCTATTGTGCAATCATCTGTTAGGATAACACCTAACCTAATAACACATTTAACCAAAATATAGATGGTGGCAAAGTCTTTAACAGTTCAAAGAAATTAACAACTTAGGCTGAGAATTAATTAACTTTGATTGAAGAGAAATTGCACAAGATACATGTGAATTGGGTAGATACAAATTTTATTTGCCTTCTAGTGCATTACCTTCCAGAATTTTCCCTTCAGGAATTTAATTTAAAGGGAAGATATAATCTGAGAATGTATCTTTTTATCACACAAACTGAGTAAAAAAAATTAAAACTTGTGTGAAAGTGGTCTCTTAATTAAGTATACAATGAAAATTGATACTTTGTCAACTAGCAATATTAGACCCAGCAGACATTATATTGTCTTTAACTACTAATGACATTTTTTTAAAAAAAATATGAGAACACAATGAACCCTGCAACGAGCTTGTACTATTTTTTAGAAGGGATTAATAGCAAGTATCCCAAAAGTGATAGAATTAACCTTATAAAAAGAACTACTTGGATTTTTCCTTGCATTATACATGACACACCAAAATCTGGAGCTCATACATTCTATACTGATGCAAAGAACTCAGGAAAGGCAGATTACAAATCTGAAGATTTAAATAAGGTGGAACAAACCCTTTATAATTCTTTCCAAAAGACATAGTTATATGCTATTTTCATGATACTAAGACATTTTAAAGAATCTCTCAATTTCAGAGTTACTGATTTACAATAGGCAGAAAGTTGTTTTTCATATAGAAGCTATTGAATTTATACCAGATAATGCAGAATTGACTTCATTGTACATTCAAGTTAAGAAATAATCAGGAATAGGTTTTTTCTCATATAAACAGCACACATTGGATCCCATACAGCTCTGCCAGGTACTCAAGCACAACACAATGCAGAAATTGATCAATTATTGTTTGTCAATATGCTGAAGGCTGCAGAATCTCATAAATAGCATCATGCTAATGCAAAGGTTTAAAGAGTTTTCTATTGCATGGCAACATGCTAAGGAGATTATAAAGAGACATATTTCTTGCTCTTACTATAACCAAACAACATTACCTGCAGGGAGTAACCCAAAGAGTACTTAAAGGAATTAAATATGGCAGATGGATGTTCTCCACATTGTAGATTTTGGAAAATTAAAGTATGTATACCACACGATTGAAACTTATTCTGGTTTATATTGGGCAACTGCATTGAGCTCAGAAAAGGCTGACTTAGTAATCATGCATTTATTCGAAGTATGACCATCATGGTTATACCTGTACAAATAATGACAGAAAATGTTCCAGTATATGTCCCTAAGAAAATAGAGAAGTCTTTTACTTACTATAACATAAAGCATATTACAGATATACCAAATACTTCTACAGATGAGGCATTTATAGAAAGGTCAAGTTTATTTATAAAGGATATGTTAAACAAACAGAAAGGAATAGAAAATACCCCCAGATTTAGACTTTAAATTCAAGTGTGTTGTTAAAAGTTTAATTCAGAGTTTTTTTTTCTGATATGGGACAGAAGAAGAATGTATTTAGGAAAGATTTTACTTTTTTCCATAAATATTTATGTTTGTATCATAGCTTTCATTGAATTGATTTCTATATGAACAGTGTTTAAGTTTTTCACAATGAACAATAAATTTTTCTCTGTAGCATGGAGGAGTGGGCTGCATCGTGCTGCCCAGCTAGCTTAACCACCGAAATAACCACAAAGAAATTGTATTAATTTAATTACTGCCTGGCCCATTATATCGAGCCTCTACTTGGCCAACTCTCACATCCTGAACTAACCCATTTCTGCTAATCTGTGTATCACCACAAGGTCATGGCTTACTGGGAAAGATTTAGCATCTCTGACCTGGCGACTTCATGGTAGCTCTCCCTGTCTGTCTTCCTTCTCCCAGCATTCAGTTCTGTTTTCCCACCTATCTAAGTACTGCCCTATCAAAAGGCCAAGGCAGTTTTTTTTTATTTAACCAATGAAAGCAACACAAACATAGATGGACCTCCTACACCATTCCTGCAGTAATCTTTAAAGTTTAGCCACACAGAAACTGTATTAATAAATCACTGCTTGGGCCATTCACTCTAGCTTCTTATTGGCTAATTCTTACATCTTAATTAAACCCATTTCTATTTATCACCATGTGGGTGTTCTGATATGGGACAAAAGAAGAATGTTCCCTCCAGATCTGGCAGGGCTACATGGATTATTTCAGACTCTGCCTCCTTTCTCCCAGCATTCAATTTAGTTTGCCCTGCCTAACTAAGTTCTGCCCTGCTATAGATGCAAAGAAGTTTCATTATTCTTTAATGTAATCACAGCATACAGAGGTGAATCCCCTTTTCTGTTTAAATAAAATTGAAGTTTTTAACTTTAACAGAGTAAAATTACATATAACAAAACAGGTATCAAACAAGAATTACAGTTACACTATTTATATATACTTTATTTTGATCATAACCATGGAAAACTATAACGATAACAAACTATTCTTCAACTCCATTGAAGAATCTAGAAACATATAATATTATCTAAGTAAACAGGAAGTGCATTGTAAGCAACTTACAAAACTCTAGAATTTACAGAGGTATCTCACTGCCTGGATAGTCACCCAAAGTTTTTTTGTACCATTTAGAAATCCATGTTCAGCCTATAGGCCCATAGTATCCAGTAGACTTGCACATAAAACAGGAAATTTCAAACACTCTTCTGCCTATATTGGCAGTTTTTCTGTCACTTTTGTCTGTGTCCTGCAAAATGCCTGGCAGATAGATACTTTATGTATCAGAAACCCAGAAGGACAATCTCACCTTTAGGCAAATTCAACAGTCATTTCTCTGTGGGCCCTGCATGTCCAGTTTTACAGAATACCATGAAGCAGTACAGGCAAGAGCAGTTTCTTGCCTAAATGGTTAACAATGTCCATCTGGAGCCTCTTTGGTGCCCATCTTCCTCTTAAAATAGATTGGTGTTGCCAGGTGCAGATGAGTCTTATTGTCATGAGAAGTTCTATGATATTAAAACACTTTAAATGCCATATTCTGAAGGTCTCTTAAAGAATTAAAGAATACCTATCCATCTGTAATACATATATGTCCATATAGAAAATCTAACTAACATGACTACAAGCTTGATTATTATAGATGATTGTCCATTAACATATATTTCTTGAGTATACATTACATTTTTAAATGAACTACACAAACACAATACCTTATTCAAGATCAGAAATATACATTCTTAAAAATTGAACTTAAAATTTTCTCAGCAAACCAAAACCCATACCAATGCAAATCTCTATATCATATCTCCCTTTAAATGTAAAGAAACCTTTATAAACAATATTTGGAAATTTGGGTGTAGTTCTTTCCAAACTGCTTTATGCTTTTTATTGGGTGAAGTAATTTTTTGAGGGCTCCTCAAGGCAACCTTTCATGGTGTGTTTGTCCATCAAAGCACATTAGTCTGGAAAAATAACACAGGTTTTTTCCTCTGTGGATACAAAAGAAGAACCTCTTTTCCAAAGCATATCTTTAGACCAAAATTCTGAAGTCAAGATACCTTTATAATATACATGCTGGTTTAGCTTGGCAGCCATACTGATGTGGGAGTGTCATATATCAATCTGTTGATTTCATTGGTTAATAAACAAACTGCTTGGCCTCATAGCTTAG
>JAGDQN020000098.1:374804-388656 GCA_019206885.2 Microtus richardsoni | reverse complement strand
GCCATTCTATTAATCATAATTCCAAACTGGTGTGGGATTGTTTGTGACTTACGCTTTCAGAAGAGTTTTCTAAAGACGAACTCAAAAAAAAAAGAATTTTTCCAAAGAGAATTAGAGAGAAAAAGACCTGTCTTTAATGTGGAATTCCCACAGGTGAAGCAGACATACAATGTTTGAAGTAAACATTTGGTTGAACTGGCTGTCCTTGTTTCCTCCTCAGGTAGTGCTTCAATTGTTGCTACTAATACTATCATCTCCCCTTCAGATGTGATCCCACATTTTCCATCATTCCAACATGGACTGATTACCAATGACACTGCAGGAGGCTCTAGGTCTCCAATTATAATCTGACCTTATTAAAACCACCAATTTATGGACCACACAGCTACTATACTATCTTTCTTTATACTGTGTGGGCAACCATTAAAGGAATACTGTGTAATTCTCCTACCAGCTGAACTAACAACAACTATACTGAGAATGCAAATGATCTGATTAAAAAGAGGGAGAAAGAGTAAAAGTTTTTATTAAGACAGAGGTGCAGCAATGACAGTTCGAGAAAACTGAGATCACCTCTCTCTTAATGGAATATCCTCAGCATAGCATGATTTTATGGTTGAGTTAAAACAGAAATACTTGTCAAGTAAGAGACTTTAAACATTTCAGTCTGATGTCTAAGGCCTCAGAGTATTTCCAACAATAAATTATGCATTCATGTATTCTTTTATAATGTATTAAAATAAATCAAAATCCCAAATATTTTTCTTACGATGAAATGGTTGTGTGGGTTTCAAAAGGCATGCCTGACTGCATTCTAGAGTATCATCAGGGAACAGCAGCAGTGCACGGCACTGAAAGTAAAGTCCCAGATCTTAGTGAGGTCACACACCACAGTATTTAGATATATGTCTTCTGTTTTTTTTTTTTAATTTGTCCATATGTTCCTGAAATACTTTATTTTTTTATGTTTTGAAAAGAAAAAAAACATCATTTTATATTTTACATACCAATCCCAATTTCCATTCCCCCCCCTCATCCCCTCTACCCATTGCCCTGTCATCATCAATTTTTCAGAGAGAATAAGGTACATTGTTTTGAGGAAGATCCAAGCCCTCCCTATTATATCTAAGCTGAGCAAGGTATCCATCCAAAGAGAATAGATTCCATAAAATTCAGTACATGCAATAGGGATAAATTCTGGTGCTGCTGATACTGGCCCATCTGTCCGACCCAGTCATATAACTGTCACCCACATTCAGAGGGACTTGTGTGGATGTATGCTGTTTCCTTCCTTGTCCAGCTGGAGTTGGTCAGCTCTAATTAGCTCAGGTAAAGTGTTGCAGTGGGTGTCTCCATCATGGTCTTGACCTCTTTGTTCATATTCTCACTCCTCCTGCTCTTCATCTGGACTTTGGAAAGTCAGTGCCATTCTCTGATGCCGGTCTCTCCCTCTGTTTCCATCAGTTGCCAGATAAAGGTTCTATGATGCTATTTAAGATATTCTTCTGTCTGACTACAGGGCAAGACCAGGTTGAGAACCCTCTCCTCTACTGCTTAGGTTCTTAGCTGGAGTCAGCCTTTTGGATTCCTGAGAATGTCTCTATTGCCAGGTTTCCTGTAAGCCCTGTAATGGCTCCCTCAATCAAAATATCTCTTTCCTGGCTCTCATCTCTATCCTTCCTCCATCTTGACTATCCTGTTTCCTGAAGTTCTCCTTCCCCATCCCTTTCTCCCCTTGTTTTTCACTTATGTCCTCCCTACTTCCCCCAGAGCCATATTCCCAATTTTGTCAGTTGATCTTATCTATTTCCCCTTGCAAGGTGGATCTATGTGTGTTTTTCTTAGGGTTAACCTTGTTACTTAGCTTCTCTAGGATTATAAACTACGGGCTCAGTATCCTTTGCTTTAGCTAGTATCCACATATGAGTGAGTACATACCATGCTCATTTTTCTGGATCTGGATTACATAACTCAGGATATTTTTTCTAGTTCCATTCATTTGCATGCAAATTTCAATATGTCATTTTTTTCTGCTCAGTAGTACACTAATGTTTAAATGTGTCATATTTTCTTTATCTATTTTTTGATTGAGGGGCATCTAGGTTGTTTCCAGGTTCTTGCTATTACAAATAATGCCACTATGAACATATTTGAACAATTGTGGTTATAAGTATGTTTGAGAGTCTTTTGAGCATATGCCCAAGAGTGGTATTTCTGGGTCCTGAGATAAGTTCATTTACAATTTTCTGAGACACCATGATACTGATTTCCAACACGTTTGTACCAGTTTGCATTCTCATGAGCAATGGATGAGTGTTTCCTGTACACCACATCCTCTCCAGTATACGTTGTTACCAGTGGTTTTGATTTTGGCCATTCTGACTGGTATAAGATGGAATCTCAGAATTGTTTTATTATTCATTTCTCTGATGTCTAGGAATATTTAGTGTTTCATTAAGTGTCCTTCAGCCATTTGAGATTCGTAAGTTGAGAGTTCTTTTTTTAGGTCTGTACTAGTTTTTATTGGATTATATGTTCTTTGATGTCAAGTTTCTTGAGTTCTTTTTTTAATTTGGAGACCAGTCTCACGTCTGTTGTGGGGTTGTTGAAGATCTTTTCTCATTCTGTAGGTTACTGTGTTGTCTTGTTGACCATGTCCTTTGCAGAAGCTTCTCAGTTTTAGAAGGTCCCATGAAATAATTGTTGCTCCCAATGAGAACAATTTAGGAATTCGTGTTCTGTGCCCATGCATTGAAGGCTACTTCCCACTTTCTCTTCTATCAGGTTCAGTATGGTCAGAATTATATTGAGGTCTTAATCTATTTGGACTTGAGTTTTTTTTTCCCATGGGGATAGACATGGATGTATTTTCAGTCTTCTTGATAACATCCAGTTATGCCAACACCATTTGTTGAAGACACTTACTTTTTCCATTATGTAATTTTAGTTTCTTTGTCAAAAAAAAGAGGTATTTATAGAATGTGGATTAATGTCTAGGTTTTGATTCAATTCAATTGTTCATCTTCTCTGTTTTTATACTAATACAAAGCTGTTTTCATTATTTTTTTAGGTATGTAGGTTTTTAATGTAGTAGTTTGGAATAGGGCAAATATTTCTAGTTCTGTAAGAAGGTTTTGATCTCCATAGACTTTTCTCTTCTATTTAACCTTTACTGAAAAAAAAAGAAAAAAGAATTATAGTTCACTCTGGTTTAACTCCCTTCTTCTTCTTTCACTTTTCTTAACTGGACATGAAAAATGTTCATCATAACAGTATAACTGACCCTTTCATATATTGCTTTAGGTTGAATAATTTTGCTTTTATCCGTTTTTCTTACATATACTTATTTTTATTCCTTTAATCTTCCTTTGATTCTCTGTGGTCATGGAGGTCAAAAGAGGGCAATAAGTCTCTGGGTGCTGGAGTTACATGTGCCTGTGGGCACTGTAAACTGAACCCAGGTCCTCTGGAAGGGGAGGCAGCAAGGCAGCTTAACTATTTATCCATCTCTCAAACTGATTCTCTCACTTTGAAAATGATACCAATATTCTTTTTTTTTGGATCTTTCTCTTTTTGATATTTTTTATTAAAAATTTCCACCTCCTCCCCTTCTCCTATTTCCCTTCTCCTTCATCCTCCCTCTCCCCATTTCTCTCCATTCCTAAGAGAAGTCAGGGTACCCTGCCCTTTGGGAAGTCCAAGGTCCTCCCCACTCCATCCAGATCTAGGAAGGTGTGCATCCAAGCAGACTAGGCTCCCAAAAAGCCAGTACATGCAGTAGAATCAAATCCCAGTGCCATTATCATTGGCTTCTCCGTCAGTCCCCATTGTCAGCCACATTCAGAGAGTCTGGCTTGATCGCATGTTCATTCAGTCCCAGTCCAGCTAGCCTTGGTGAGCGCCCATTAGAACAGTTCCACCATCTCCCTGGATGGTGGTTTTCATTATTGTAGCTCCATAATAGAGCTTGAAGTCAGGGGTTTTGATGGCTCTAGAATTTCCTTTACTGTACAGAATTGTTTTAAATATCCTTTTTTTGTTTTTCTATATGAAGTTAATTATTGTTCTTTCAAGTTCCTGAAGAATTGTTTTGGGATTTTGATGGGGATTATATTGAATCTATAGATTGCTAGGTAGGGATACCATTTTTACTGTGTTGACCATACCTATTCAAGAACATGAGAGATCATTCCATTTTCTGACATCTTCTTCTACTTCTTTCTTCAAAGATTTAAAGTTCTCAATGAACAGGTCCTTCACTACTTTGGTTTGTGTTATTCCAAGATAATTTATGTTGTTTGTGTTTATTGTTAAAGGTAATGTTTCTCTGATTTCATTCTCAGTTTCTTTAAGATTTGTATATATGAGGGTTACTGAATTTTTGAGTTCATCTTGTATCCTGCCATGTTACTGAAGGTATTTACCAGCTGTAAAAGTTCCCTAGTAGAATTTTTGGGCCACTTACGTATACTATCATATCATTTGAAAATAATGAAAGCTTGCATTCTTCCTTTCTAAGATGAATCCACTTGGTCTCCTTTTGTTGTCTTGTTGCTCTAGAAAGAACTTCAAGAACTATGTCAAATAGATATGGAGAGAGTAGAAAGCCTTGTCTTGATCCTACTTTTAGTAAGATCACTTTGAGTTTCTCTCCATTTAATTTGATATTGTTTGTTGACTTGCTATATATTGCTTTTATTACGTTTAGATATGTTCCTTGTATACCTGATCTCTCCAAGACCTTTATCATGAAGATGTGTTGGATTTGGTTGAATGCTTTCTTAGCTTCTAATGAAATGATCATTTTTTCAGTTTATTTATATGTTGGATTACATTTATAGACTTTCGTATGTTGAACCATACCTGAATTTCTGGAATGAAGCTAGCTTGATCATGGCCATGATATTTTTGATGTGTTCTTTGATTTGGATTGCCAGTATTTCATTGAGTATTTTTACATCTAAGTTCATGAGTGACACTAGTCTGTAATTTTCTTTCTTGGTTGAGTCTGTGCGATTTTGGTATTATGAAAAAAGTTTGGCAATTTTCCTTCTGTTTCTATTATGTGAAACACTTTGAGGACTATAGGTATGAGCTCTTCTTTGAATTTATGCTAGAAATCTGCACAGAAAACATCCAGCCCTGGGCCTTTTTTGGTTGGGAGGCTTTTGATGACAGATTCTATTTCCTTGCATGTTATAGGTCTCTTTAAACTGTTCTGGTCTTGATTTAATTTTGGTATATGATACCTATTCAGAAAATTTTCCATTTCTTTACTTTTTCCAATTTTGTGAATAACAGGTTTCTGTTTGTAGTATGACCTAATGATTCTCTGGAATTCCTCAGTGTCTGTTGTTAAGTCTCCATTTTCATTTCTGATTTTGTTAGTTTGAATGGTCTCTCTCAGCATTTTGATTAGTTGGATAAAGTTTTGTCTATCTTGTTGATTTAATCAAAGAATCAGCTCTTTGTTTCATTGATTCTTTGTATTGTTTACTTTGTTTCTATTTTATTGATTTCAACCCTCAATTTAATTATTCCCTGTCTTCTGCCCCTTGGTGAGTCTGCTTCTTTTGTTTTAGAGCTTTCAGGTGTGCTGTTAAGTCACTGGTGTGAACTTTCTCCACTTTCTTATGTAGGCATTTGGTGTTATGAACTTTCCTCTTAGCACTGCCTTCATAGTGTCCCATAGGTTTGAGTACCTAATACCTTCATTTTATTGAATTCTAAGCCTTTAATTTCTATCTTTATTACGTCCTTTTACAGGGATGGTTCAATAGAGTGCTGTTTGATTTCCCTGTTTGTGGGCTTTCTTAAAATAGTGATGCTCTTAAATTCTAATTTTAAACCATGATGATCTGATAAAATACAGAGGGTTGCTCCAATATTTTGTATCTGTGAAGGTTTGCTTTGTTACCAAGTATGTGGTCAATTTTAGAGACAGTTTCATGAGCTGCTGAAAAGAAGGTATATTCTTTTGTGTTTGGATACAATGTTATATATATGTCTGTCAATTCCATTTGAAACATGACACCTGTTAGTTCTCTTGTTTCTCTGTTAAATTTCTGTCTGGTTGTACTGTCCATTGAGGAGAGTGGGGTGTTGAAGTATCTACTTATAATGTGTAGGTTTTTATATGATATTTATGCTTCAGTAATGTTTCTTTTACATATGTGGATAATCTTTTATTTGGGTCACAATATTCAGGATTGTTTCTGTTATGAGTATAAAGTGTCCTCCTCTATCACTTTTTATTGATTTTACTTTGAAGTCTATTTTGTTAGATAAAAGGATAACTACACCCACTTGTTTCTTACATAAATTTGATTAGAAAATCTTTTCCCAACCTTTTACTCTGAAATACTATTTGTCTTTAAGGTTGAGGTGTGTTTCCTGTATACAGCAGAAGACTGGATCCTGCTTTTGTATCCATTCTCTTAGCCTGTGTCTTTTTAGAGGTGAATTGAATCCATTGATATTAAGAGATATTAATGACCAGTGATTGTTAATTCTTGTTATTTTTTTGGTGGTAGTGGGTGTGCTTCCCTTCTTCACATTCCTTGGTGTGAGGTTCTTTGTTGCCTGTGTTTTTTTGGGTGCAGTTAGATTCCTTGGGTTGTGGTTTTTCTTCAAGTACTTTCTGTAGGGATGGATTTGTGGATATTTATTATTTAAATCTGGTTTTCTCATGGAATATCTTGCTTTCTCCATAGACGGTGATTGAAAGATTTGTTGGGTATAGCACTCTGGGCTTAAATCCATGGTCTCTTAATGTCTGCAGTACATCTTCCCAGGACCTGCTGGCTTTCATGGTTTCCATTGAGAATTTGGATATAAATTCTGATAGGTCTACCTTTATATATTACTTGACCTTTATCCTTTGCAGCTCTTAATATTCTTTCTTTATTCTCTATGTTTTGTTGTTTTCACTATTATACAGGGAGGGGAATTTTTTTGACCCATTCTATTTTATGTTTTGTAAGCTTTTTGTACCTTCATAGGGATATCCTTCTTTATGTTGGGAAAGTTTACCTCGATAATTTTGGTTGAATATATTTTCTGTGCCTTTGATGTAGAGTTCTCCTTCTATTTCTTTTAATATTAGGCTTGGTTTTTTCATGATATCCCAGATTTCCTGGATGTTGCATGTTAAGAATTTATTAGATTTGATGTTTTCTTTCATCAATGAATCTATTTCCTCTATAGTATCTTTAAGACGGGAAATTTTCTCTTCCATCTCTTGTATTCTCTTGGTTACACTTACTTCTGTGGTTCCTATTTTTACCCAGATTTTCCATATAATAGACTTCCTTGGTTTGTGTTTTCTTTATTTCTTCTATTTCATACTTCAAATTTTAAACTGTTTGTTTCATCTGTTTGATTGTTTCTTCTTGGTTTTCTCTGAGAGATTTGTTAAGTTCTTCCAATTTTTGTTTGTCTATATTTTTCATTTCTTTAATGGAGTTTTTCAATTTTATTTTTAAAGTTCTCCATCATTTTCATAAAATTACATTTAAAATTATTTTCTTTTGCTTCTTCTGGGTCAGGAGAATCAAGTCTTCCTTTTGTATGACCCCTGGGTTCTTGTGTTATCATGCTGCTTTTTAGGTTGTTGGATGAATTCTTGCATTGACACCCATCTCTTTCTCCAATTGATGCTGGCAGTGTCTTTGCATCTTGGTCTAATCCTTGTCTGTGGCTTGGAAACTGTTCTTTGTCTACTGTGTACTGTCACTTTCTGTGTCTCAGGGGTTTTGGAGAAGCCTACATCTTGGTCCTCTCTGTGTAGTACCAGGCTGTGTTGCAGTGTTCTGCTGAGGTCACAGGGGAATAAAAGGGTTTGGGGTCATGGTGAAACTTGTAGCTTGCAGGATCCAATGGATGGGCTAGGGGTATTAGAGCAGCCTATCTGCAAGAAACTCTCCTGTTGGATGGCTAGAGAAGTGGAGGAAGGTTGGGGAGGGACCCAGAGTTTTTTTGCCCTGGAATGGAGGACCTAACTATTAGGATGTCCCACAGGGTAGCTGGTCACTCACCTCTTGGTCCTCTCTGTGTTGTAGCAGGCTGTGTTTCAGAGTTCCACTTAGCTGTAGGGGAATAGCATGGTTTGGGGGTGAGTTGTAGCTTGTAGCTTGTAGCATCTGATATATATCTTCTTATGACACATTTTTGGCCCTCTTTTTCACATTTTTACAAATGCTACATTGATTGAATCTTCTGTACTGGTAAGAAAAATATTACAATTACTAAATTTTGAGCCATGATCATGTCATGACATATTTTCTTTAATTCTAACAATATTACAATATCCAACAGGAGACACACTTCTATTCTGAGGACAAGCCCAGATCTCCTTATATAGAAGGAGGACATACAAATAGGTTCTTCTGCTTTTGGGAAACATTCCAGCATGAACCCAGGAACTAAGCCCCAGACTCCTAAGTTTTACCATTCAGTGGTCAGCACTGAACACAGACCTCTCAACATGAAGTTGGCGCTCAGCTGACCCTTTCTTGTTGTGATCCTGAAAGGTAATTAATGAAGAAGTGATGGTAATTGTACAAATAGACAGACGTAATGTAGAGGAACATTAGGAATGCATAGCAGTTTACTCACATGGATTCTCTGTGTTGTTAGATGTCCACTCTATGCTGTAGCAGTTAGGGTCTATGGTGGGTTTGATGAAACCCAAAATGTCATTGAGGCTTTCCTGTGTGTCTTCTGGACACACCTTAACTATCCATGATAAGAATTGAGTTCATGATATTAATGGGAATGACATGGAATATATTGAGTATTTTACCCTAGTGGCATTACAAACTGCAGAAATTTCTTGAAGGAGCATATACCCATGCATTACTCTGCAAGAAACACAAAGAATGGATGCTACTATGAACTCTGATTCAAAACTTCCTACATTATGGTAAGAACAGTTGGGGAATCACAGAAAAACATTAAATTCATTGGCACTACAGGGCAGGAGTACAGGGACATGAAAGGAAACAATATTTTGTGTCTGATCTGCCACTCCAAAATACCTGAATACTTAAAAAATCCTTTTCTTTTCTGAAATTTCTATTCAAATAGAAACTGCACCTAACATCTAAAGAAGACTCCGAGCATCTCACAGGCTAGATGTGAATCTGAGCTCCAGAATCAATTTCTGAGGATGATCATGAACTATATAGAGTATGTTACCCAGTACACAGTATAGAATTTCACCGACTTTCTAGTTCTAGCTATACTGATATCACAATGGACATCAAGGTGATACAAATTAAAAAAAGAAAAAGTCAAAGTATCATAATTCACAAATCATATGATAGTATGCATAAATTCTGCAAAAGAACATCCATTGCTGATGAATACCTTCAGCAAAGTGGTGGATACAAGATTAACTGAAAATAAAAAATAAGTAGCCCTCATATATACAAACACTAAACAGGCTGAAAGAAAATTGTTCTACTCATTACACCACCAAAGCTGTGAAGATTTACTTAGAAATCATAGTAGACTAAAACATAAGACAAATTTCCTCAAAACATCACTAGCAGACATGATCAATGCCCTGCCCTTTGAGGTACTTATGATTCTTAAATTATTGAACCACTCAGTACCCACTGATATGGCCTCCTTAAAGGTAAAAATTCCTGTTTCATTGCTTTCTCTCAGTATTTTGAAGGATATCCCTTTGCCAGAAGACCTTAGAGTATAGATTTCAAATATGTAATGAAGAAAGCAGGAGTAAAAACTTAGGGATGGAAGCACATGTCCCTTTTAGCCTGTACAGTGACTGAATAGTACTCTGAAAAACACCCTGGAAAATCAGAACTGAGATGATTTTCAGCTTCCATTTGAAAAACTGTGGTGAACTTCCTACTTTCTGTCTACACATTATAGGACCAACTCTTTAAAAACTAAGCTTCACCATCACCTGTTTCTTCCATTATATAGATTGTGCTCACAATGTTGGTCAGTGGCATTGGTTGGTCATCCATATATACTATTTTGTTTCTCACTTCCTCCTTGAGCAGGGTCCTCAAGAAAATATTAATTTTATTGCCAGTGCCCTTTGCTAAAGATTACATCCAATGACTACACAGATCCTCACAATAATAACAGTGCCATTAATGAATTGTGACTGAATTTTGAGTTTCATTAACTGTATTAATCCTCTTGTTTCCAGTAAATTATATTTTTAATTCATTTTATTCATATTGACAACAAATACAGAGAAGGAATGTTTACTATCTGTGCTTTCTTTCCTAGAAATCTGTGTTGATCCCCTGTTGTTATATTCCTCCTAGATAAGGACAGGTGAGCCTGGTAAAACTTTCATGACTGGATTTGAGGCAGGGTGTAAGTTGGTCAGAATTATGGAAGTGTGTATGAGTGTAGAAGCATACCTAGGTAAAGGAGGTGTATGGATCACAGATTATCATGTATATGTAAAAGAAGAAAGTAGTTCATAAATTAGCATGCATAAGTAAAGGAGGTGCTTCTACCAGTGGGTCACCAGGCATAGGTAAAGGGTAGGAAAGGAGGATAAAAAGAGCATGTCTTTGAAAATGTAATATTAAATTTTGTTTTGTTGAAAATTAGACACAAACTATCAAAAGCTAATTTCTGTTCAATAATTTTGGAAGCCTGAGCTCATCAAAAACTTCTTTTAAGTGCGTAGCCAGATTAGCTTTTTCCCATGCACCCTCTAATCCATTTCTATTCCTTTGTATATGTAGACAATACCCAGAAACACCTTCTACCATGGACTCTTGGTGCTACCTTGGCCTGGGACTCAGATAGGTAATTTTGATTCTCCTTTCCACCCTCCTTTATGATCTCTCCAGTCTCACTTGAATCTTTTCTCATCATCTCAGGCATGTACTTTTTGGTTCTGACCGAGTTCTTCACCATATTCACTGGGCTGTTTGAAGAGAGGCTACTTGTATTGAAGTTAGGATCCGCTATGATAATCATAAATATGAAGAACATATTTTATTGCTTTTGACCATAATTTAAATGGATTCAAATTGTAGATATGTACGTGAATGTGCTTTAAACTTTGATTTGCTAGAGTTTGTGTGAACATGATCTGTCAGTCTGGCCCATACCAAAAAAATAGAGATCTAAAATTTGTAATTAAAGTATGTGCAGGTTTGCATCAATTTTCTATAGCTGCCCTAGAGAAGGAAAAGCTACTTTAGATGATCACTTGTTGATGTGTAGGACAGTCTATGGGAGAAGTGAAGATACACTAGGAAATCCCACTTAGAAGTGCTCCAGCCAGAAGCCAGATTCTAGAGTGACAGAAGTGTCCCAACACATTACCACTGGTGCTTTGGAAGTCCTGGACACCAGGTGGAGCTCATACCTCACCTAGAAAAGGACACAAGACATCAAATGCAGAGAGGACAGGAATCCATTCATTCAAAAGAAACCCTCAAGGGGAAAATCCTATCGTGTGGTGTAATATTTTTTGTTTGTTTTATTTTGTTGTTGCATGACTTATGAAGTCTGCTTTAATGACTTCCAGGACTACCAATCCATCAATGGCACCACCTGAAGAAATGGGCACACCTACACTAATCATCAACAGGAAAGCTCTCAAAAAGACTGAAAATGAATAAGCATAGGATCAAACTAGTCCCTCTGAATGTGGTTGACAGTTGGAGCAGACTGAGGGGCCACTGACAGAGACACTGGGATTTGTCTCTACTGCATGTACTGGATTTTGGAGATCCTATTCTTTTTAGATGTATACCTCAATCAGTCTAGATGTAGTGGGGAGGGCATTGGACTTTCCATAAGGCAAAGTTCCTTATCCTCTCTTAAGATTGGGGGCGTGGAAGCATGTGTGGATAGCATGGGAGGCTGAAAGGGAGTGGGAATTTAGATTGGGATGTTTTAAAGTAATAAAAAAATAACACACACACACACACACACAAAGAAATTGTCCACCAGGTAGTATGGTTAGACTATTTTCTCAGTTGAGTTTTACTCTTTCAAATGATGCCATCCTGCATCAAGTTGACAGTAAATTTAGACAGCACACTGGACAACTTTTCTTCAGTGTGTTGGTGGAATTCTTGATGGACATCTTTGAGTTACATATCGTTTGACAACAGTAACAACATTGGTAATTATCTATGTTTTTAGAACTAATAGTATATCATTTTTAAAAATTGGTGCACATTTTGCTGCATATATATTTAAATTGTATTACTCTTTTGCTGAATATTTTCTTTAATGTGTATGAAGAAATTTTCATCTCTTCTAACTAGCTTGGTTTAGCATTATTTACATCACATACTAAAATAGCTCATTTGTTTGCTTCTTAGTTCTTTTTGCTTGGAGTCCCTGTTCACAACTTTAACTTACAGTGCTGAGGTATGATCGTGAGGCCAGTTTCTCGGAGGCAGCAACAAGAATGGTTCTGTTTTCTAATCCGATCTGTTGTATAAATCACTTTATTGTGACACTGAGACTGTCAGTACTAACAGTTATTAGATAGGAGTAAATATTTCCTGTCATTTGTTGTTTGTGATATTTTCTTGGAAGTCAGGATTAATAATTCTGTAATAATTTACTTATTCCCTGTGATATTTCATTAATCTCTGAGGAACTTAATTAGTGATAATAACTTTTTATTAAAACCAGTTTATTTTAGAAAGTTTTTATTTTTCCTTTAATTTTGGCATATGCTTTTATTATATATAATTGTGTGTATTTAGAGTTGTGCTCTTTAAAATATTGTGTACATTTTTCCGACCTTTCTGGCTTGAGTGTTTCAGTTAAATATTTAGGCATTATTCTGATAAACCTGCCTTTAAACTGAGTTGTGTAACATGATTGGGACCTGCCTGTTTGTGGGGTTCTGTCCCGCTGGTACCCCTCAGCTTGCATGCCCCAAAGAAAATCATACAAAGATCTCCATAAGTTATAAAACTGATTGGCCCATTCGCTCAGGCTTCTTGATAACTCTTAAAACTTATATCAACCCATTATTCTTAACTATATTAGCCACATGACTAGGTACCTTTCTCAGCCAGGCAGGTTACATCTTGCTTCTAGATGGTCTGGGCAGGAGTTGAAGGAATCAACTTCCTCCTTCCCAGAATTCTCCTGTTATCATTGCATCAGTTCTACTTCCTGTCTGGTTTTCCTGCCTGGCTAATCAGTGTTTATTTAAAACATGATTGACAGATTGCAGACAATTCTCCTGCACCACTTCCCCCTCTTTAAAAAAAAAAGGAAAATGTCCACTTTTGGGGAATATGGGTGTAGTATTCCCGGCTACTTCCAGCTGGTTGGGGGTGATGATAATCTTATGGGGACCTAAAGAAAATTTAGAGTTATGGTCAAGTCCTGACTGAAGTATCCTGTAAGTCTTGATCATCTCAGGCAGCAGTCTTGAACCTGTTCTTGATAAAGAACTCAGACATATGAGCCATCTTTTCCTGCCGGAGATTTCTCAGGTGGTCTTCCTTGATTAAAGCTGATTTTTCTTAACACTGAATAAATCCAGAGCCTCTCATTTTCCGTGGAAACAAAAGCAAAATCTCTTCTCCAAAGTAACATACCTTTTGATTTCAATTTTGTAGTCAAGGTATTTTCATAATATCTATCTTAGATTGATTCTGCAGCATTTATAAGCAAATATATTTTAGTAGCTGTTGCTCCTTCTTCAGCATTTAAACAATTTAAAGAGAGCATAATAGCATACAGTATCAAGATTCTCTGTGTATTTTTCATCTTTATGTGGCTTTACTTTAACATCTATTTCTTTTATTTTTACTTTTACTTTTTGAGACAGGTTCTCTGTATATCTTTGTCCTGGAATAACTCTGTAGAC
>JAGDQN020000098.1:324024-357408 GCA_019206885.2 Microtus richardsoni | reverse complement strand
ACATTCAACAAGTGAATACATGAAGTTGGTATCATCTTTTGAAGGGAATACATTCAACAAGTGAATACATGAAGTTGGTATCATCTTTTGAAGGGAATACATTCAACAAGTGAATACATGAAGTTGATATCATCTTTTGAAGGGAATACATTCAACAAGTGAATACATGAAGTTGGTACCTTTTGAAGGGAATACATTCAACAAGTGAATACATTAAGTTGGTATCTTTTGAAGGGAATACATTCAACAAGTGAAAAATTATAATTCAAGCATTCTCTGCTCATGTAGTATGTCATGATTTCAAAATTCCTCATTCTGTGACTTATTAACCTAACATCATAGAATGTCATATTTTCAAGGAGTGAAGTTAAATGAGAGGACATCTGTATGTGGCCTCAGGCAGGAGACTTATTGATTATCCCAGATGTGGAAACTTTCCCTCTTAAAAGATCTTAAAATTAAAGGTGAATTAATTCCAAAGCATGATAAATACATAACACCAAAATGTTAAAATAGTCAAACAAGTGTAAAATTGGATTTCAGTATGCTTTGTCACATATCAAAGGCTAAATCTGGAGAGCAATCATATTTCTTCAATGTATACTTGTCAAAAAAGAGGATCAAGTCTAGGAATTTGCGCATCCTACACTACTGAAGTAAGATTTTATCAATCGTTCTTGATTTTAATAATTCTATTCAACATTAATTCAGCTTTATATCAATTCTTTAAAAATATTCAAAATAATATTTTATATCTGTGAATCAGAGTTTTTCACATGGTTAAATCATAACATTTAAAGAGTTAACACATCTCCAAAAGATAAAATACAACATTGTAACAGTTATTGATACTGAACTCATCTGGTAGTTTTTTTGTTATGAACTAAAAATTGCACCCTCTATTGTTTTAACCCTAGAAATGATTATATAGCAGGAAGGAAGAAATGCAAATTGTGCTTCCCTCTCCTCATGAAAACCAGCCCAGTCCTGACTCTGTCACTCTAGCAGGGGAGCCCGGTCCTGAGTTCCCCCTTCTTCACATTCAGAGATCAACACTGAACAAAGACCTATCACCATGAAGTTGTGGTTAAACCGCATATTCCTTGTAAATCTTTTAAAACGTAATTTATGGGAAGAAGATATGCTGAGTGTGTGGGTGCATGAGTAAGAAGTGGGCATGAGTAAGAGGGATGGTGTGTGTGTGTGTTACATTTTCCTCACTGGAATTCTCTATTATTGAAGGTATCCAGTGTGAGGTGCAGCTGGTGGAGTCTGGAGGAGGCTTGGTGAAGCCTGATGGTTCCCTGAAACTCTCCTGTGCAGCCTCTGGATTCACCTTCAGTGATTATTATATGCACTGGGTCCGCCAGCCTCCAGGAAAGGGACTGGAGTGGGTTGCTGTTATTAGAAACAAAGCTAATAGTTACACAACAGAGTACAGTGCATCTGTGAAGGGCCGGTTCACCATCTCCAGAGATGATTCCAAAAACACCCTCTACCTTCAAATGAACAGTCTGAGAACTGAGGACACTGCTACTTACTACCGTACAAGAGGCACAGTGAGGAGCCTTCAGTGTGAGCACATACACAAACCTTCATGCAAGATTGCTCAGGACCAAGAGTGGGTGTACAGGGCCAGAGAAATAGACAGGATGTATTATTGATCCATACACTATTTCTCAGTGAAAGATTTTTAATGCTTTATCAACCACAGAAGTCTCTACATTGAAAAGTGGCAACTTTGTCTCTTTAAACTAAATATTTCATTAATCTCTGAGAAATTTTATTTGTGATTATAACTTTTTTATTGAAACCATTTTACTTTTCCTTTTCATTTAATTTTGGCATATGCTTTTATTATATAGAAATGTGTGGACTGAGATTTGTGCTCTTTAAAACATGGTGTACATTTTTTCAGGTCTTCTTGGCTTAAGTGTTTCTATCAAATATTTAGGTATTATTCCGATAAACCTGCCTTTAAACTGAGTTGACCCCTCCTGTAACTTTCAATACCATTTCTCTATTTTGTGGTTTTAATTTTCTAGCTGTACTTTATCATGGGGAGTTTCTTTCCTGTTCCAGTTTGGTGTCCTACCTGTAGTCCACTTTAGCCTAGACAGGCATCTTTTTCTATATGATTAGGACATTTTTTCTATGTTTGTATTGAAAGTATTCTTTTTGCCTTTGCCATTATACTTTTGCCTTGTCTAACTCCATTAAACAAAGAATACTTACATTACTTCATGCTGTCCCAAAGAATTCACTTGGGGCTGGAGAGATGGCTCAGTGGTTAAGAGCAATGACTGCTCTTCCAGAGGTCCTGAGTTCAATTCCCAGCAACAACATGGTGGCTCACAACCACCTATAATGAGATCTGGTGCCTTCTTCTGGCCTACAGGCAGGATACTGTATAAATAAATAAATAAATCTTTTAAAAAAAGAATTCCCATACTCTACTCATATATACTTTAATATTTTCTAATGGGCTTTCACTGAGTGACTCAGTAACTTGACATTACACTCCAGTCTTTATTCTTAGTTTTTTGACATGCTCCAGTCTATTGTTGTGTCCTTCTACATTTTTTTAACTATTAATGTTTTCATTTTCATAATTATTTTAGTTTTTTATTCAGCAATTCTTAACCTTATTTTAATCTGCTTATAACTTAGGTTTCTTCTTAATTTCATTCTAATCAGTCTTATTTTGTTGTTATTGATGAAAATGGTGAAAATGATATTCTAGTCTTGGTGTGTACATATCCTCTTTTTGTTGCTGGAGCATAGTTATAATAATAGCTTGGAAAAAGTTTTGCTGGAAAATCACTCATGTAAACTTCATTGTTGATTACTATGATATTACTACCTTCAGACTGGGATGAGCTTGTGATCTTGGCTATTTCTGTTATTTTTTTTTTTTTTTTTTTTTTTAGGACACGGTACTCTATTGTGACGCTCAGTGGGAACACCTGTAAACCAGCGTACTGTAGTGGCATGTTATTTTTTTTTAAGGTAAAGCTTTTGAGAACAGAAGAAATTTCGGCGAAAATGGGTCTGTCTACATTGAAAATGGGATTGTCTACCTTCAGATCTTAATTTAATAATGATATGAATTCAGAAGTTCTATATTGGCTCTTTTTTTATCCAACTTTTCAGAGTAAACATTTTCAAAGTAATTTCCGTTGATGTTTTGAATTTCAGTGGAACCTGTTGTTATTACATCATTTGATTAGAGGCTTATCTATTTCAAATGTGTTAGGTCATTCTTTGTATATTTGTATATTTTGTATATTCTTTCAGTGTAGGTGGTTTTAATATTCAGAAGAGTCATGAGAGGTTTGAGATATTGCTTTATTTTGAGGAATTGACATCCAGGACTACTGTTTACATAAACAGACACTAACCAAGGATAAGAAGACCAATTGATTGTCCTCTTGTAGCTTGACAACTTGTGGTTTCTTCATGTCTGATTGCCCTACTCCTTCGTGTGTCATGGTGAGTGACAAAAGGCACAGGGCCTGTGAGATGTTGAGGGGAGACAAGTCACCATAATGAATGGGAAGTTTCTTTTTTTTATTTTTATTTATTTATTTATTAAAGATTTCTGCCTCCTCCCAGCCACCGCGTCCCATTTCCCTCCCCCTCCCTCAATGAAGCCCCCCTTCCTCATCAGCTCGAAGAGCAATCAGGGTTTCCTGTCCTGTGGGAAGTCCAAGGACCACCCACCTCCATCCAGGTCTAGTAAGGTGAGCATCCAAACTGCCTAGGCTCCCCTAAAGCCAGTACGTGCAGTAGGATCAAAAACCCATTGCCATTAATATAATTAGAAGCTAGAGGATGAACAATTCTAGAGAAGTCAGGTAGTTTTATTTTTTCACTTAGAGGTAAGAACTTGGAGAAGTCAGAAAGGTATTGGTGAGTAAAAGCAATGTCTACTTAGCAGTTTGGAAAAGCTGGAGCAAGAAAAAGCCTGCTGAAGATGTTGGGAAAATGACAGATAGGAAAGGGAGGGTCACAGAAAGACTGAGGCTTGTGAGAATGGAAGCAGCTGGACTACTTGGTGGTTCAGGGAAAGCAGGTATCTAAGGGCCAGGTCAATTATTTCTGTGAGCAAAAATAAAGCTTAGCTGATGAGACAAAAGTAAGTACTTGAGGATCCCCAGGGCAGAAGGATATGGTATGGAGAGGAATAGGTCTATTGTTGTCTTAAGGAGGTAAAAAAAGAGTTGATGGAGCCTTTATGGGGAGCATGCTGCATTGATTCATAGGGTGGCCAGCTCTGAAAGAGCTAAAGTTTAAATAAAGCTCTTGAATCTGTTTTTATTTTGATCAAAGAATAATCTCAGTATTTATTTTCATGTAATGAAGATCTTTTATTTTTTGCTATAAAACTTAGAGCATTATGCATGGTATATTGTATTGCTGGCTATGACCTCAACCACATTTGATTAATTCAGTTTTATGTATCTATTAATTGCTCACTGAAACTTATAAAATCCCCCTAAAATTAACATATTTTAGTTTTTCAATGTGTAATATCCTATGAATTTTTTAATAATAAATTCTGCCAAGACCAAAGATAAGTTTAAGTGTCAAAAGCATAATAGAGTAAGACTGAAAACTTTTATTTATATGATAACTATAATCTGATACTAAATATGACTTTTTCATCCCTTCTATTTATGTTTTGATACAGAGTTTCATATCATTGAAGCATAACTCAAACATAAATTCCCTGCCTTACCGCTGTCCTAGAAATGAACACAGGGTTTCAGGCATGCTCACAATCATTCTACCAACTGTGCTATATCCCCAGCACAATAAGTAATAATTTGATGCTATAAATATCACCTTGATTTCTACTTCATCTCAAATATCCACCCTATTAATTGTTTCCCCCTAGGTGCCTACTCCTGAACTCATGATATAGCAGGGAGATAAACAAATAATGTTCTGCTCTGTGCAATAAAACCAACTCTGACCCTCCAGATCTGACAGATACACTTAGCTCTGCACTCACATGTCCTTTCATAAAGTGATCATCACTGACCATAGAACATCTGACATGGAGTTGAGACTAACCTGGGTTTGGCTAGTTGCTCTTTATTTTTTGTTTTTGTTTTTGGTTTTTTTTGAGACAAGCTTTCTATGTAGCTTTGGTGCCTGTCCTGGAACTACCTCTTTTAGACCAAGGTGACCTTGAACTCACAGAGATCTGCCAGCCTCTAGCTCCCCAGTTTGGGGATTAAAGGCCTGTGCCACCACCACCCAGCTTCTTAGTTGCTCTTTTAAAATGTAATCTATAGGTAAGGACAGATACTCAAATGTGTGAATGGATGTGAGTGAGAGTAACAATACACATTTCGGACAGTTTAATGACAGAGTTTGCTGTTTTCAGGTGTCCAGTGTGAGGTGCAGCTACTGGAGTCCAGGGCAGGCTTGGTGCATCCTGGAAGACTTTTTTCAGTTTCTGGATTCACATCAGTGACTCCTGTATAAACTGGCTTCTCCAGGATACTAGGAAGAGGCCAGAGTGGGTTCCTCAAATTGGAACAAAATGTTAGAATTATCAAGTGTCATATACAAAGTTTATGAAAGGCAGATTCACCATTTCAAAATATGATTTCAAATGCAACATCTACCTGCAAATGAGTAGTTTAGGATCTGAAGACTTCTATTAGTCACTGTGTCAGAGACATAGTGCAGGGCTTCAGTAAGATAGGAACTCTGATACAAACTTTCATACAGGAGTGCTCAAAACCAGCAGGGAGTGAAGAACTCACATTGAGAACAGAGATATAGCAGGGACAGATGCAGACACTATTGTGTGCTGGTTCTGAGGACTTGGCTGTCATTTCATCTAGTGATATCGAAAAAAATTCACCCTGCATGTGTAGTCTGTGCATTTCTGGGAAAATACAGCTGTGTTGTTATGCAATTTAAAAATATATACCACACAATCTAACAGAAACTAAATGCAGAAAATCACCTCTAATTGCTGAAAAGACACAGTTGAGATTCATATGCTTATGAAATTCCATGGTATTTGTGAGGCTATTTCCTCATGACATTCAGCAAAAGCCTCAGTGATATTCCCACAGGACAGTGTTTAGGATTAGAAGAATCATAAAAGAAGTGATGCCACACTCAATCAGCCAAATAATATTTTTATAGGTCCCTAATATTTCTTTCACTTAGAAATAGAAAAAGACCTGATCTATTTGTATTTGTTTTTTTCACATGATTGCATTACTTAATCATCATATTGTTTATCAATATGTTTATCATCATATTGGTGGCTTTATTTTTTAATATAGAAAAACTTCTGACCTTTGTTCTTAACATTGATGTAATCCTCTTACCTTAAGCCCATCTGAGTCTAAGTTATAGATTTAAGGGAACTTGAGGAATGGTATTTCTGTTTCTTTTCATATACTATTAATAACTGTGATTCTTATTTGGTTAATCTGGGAATAGTTCTGCTAAATCAAAATATCCTGTGGAATAAGTTATCACCATATTTTGCTCCACCACAACACGCCACTTTGGAGAGAATGGCAGGGGTGTCTCATGCTAAGCAAGGGACAATACATCTCTGTTTTTAGTTCTCTGTGAGCCATGTTGTGCTTTTACCTGATAATTACTTTTCTGAAACTGATCCATGCTTCAGAAAATTGTTGACCTCTGACTCTCTATTCAATAGACCCCACACTAACTCTAGAGGAAATGAAAAAATAATTACAGGTTCTCCTTTCATCATCCAATTATAAATATAAAGTTGTAATTTTCATTGAACAATGATTTGTGTGTGAACAGTTTTAGCACATAAAATATTTGATTAAATGGTACATACTTCCATGCATGAATATTGTGAACAAGAAAAAAAACTATTCAATTCATTTATACCCATCCATTATTAACTCCATGTTCAATATTAATAGTCAGAAGTTTCCTCATTTATAATATTAAAAGACTAGATATGTGGAAATCTTTGCTCTACTTGATGAGGCCTGCAGATAATCCTGCTTCAGTCACACAGGAGGAAAGGCCATGCTGTGTTTAATGGTTTGTAGGGTCTCGGAGGATCCCAGTACAACAGACAGGACACTTAACCCTAGATTTGTTATTTATAGATATTTGTATTAAAATGTTTTCAGATGAAAGTAAAGTGCCATTTATACAAATCATAGCTATGATGAACATGCATATAATTTCTGGGGTGATAACTTCTAGAATAAGAGTTGCTGACTGGCTTGATCCCAGGTCACGCTGAGTAAGCTATTTTATGCAACCCAAATCCAACTACCTAGGGATGGTGCTCAAAATCTCTTGATGTTCATGGTTGTGATGGCCTTGTCACATCAAGAAACAGCATTTCATGGCACTGCTCTCTATATTCTGGTTTTTGACATCTATCCATCTCATCTTCCATGAAGTAACTTAAAACTTGAAAGAGGTGTTATCGATATTTCATTTAGTTTTTAACATTCCACAGTTGTCTATTTCTCAGTTCTAAATGGGGGGTCTTCATCAAATCCCTCACATCTGGACACAAGAATCAGTGTGGAAGGTGTTGAGAAAGATTATGAAAGTCTCTGGGGGAATGAAATCACCACAAAAATTGTGCTACTTTCCAGACTCAACAGGACTGACATACATTTGAACTCACAGAGAATGTGACAGAATGAACAAGGCTGGCAGAGGAACAAGCTATGTGAGGACCTAGTCCTAAGAAAAAAAAATGTAACACAAGACTCCACTCTTAATGAAGAAGCTGTGTTCACATTACAAACACTAAAGGAAACATTAATTCTTCAAATACAGCCTCTGTGGTACACATACCACACCTAAGGGCAGGCCTCATGCCAAGCAACAAATTGTTAACAAAAATGATTCAGTTCTTCTTTCCATGAATTAGTTACTTATTAACTCATAACTCATGCACATAATGAGAATATGTCAGTCTGAGCACCTAGCAGTGATGCAGGATAAACCTCAAACAGTAAAATTTATGATATGAAGGATTTGCTATCAACCTACTTAAAAATAAGCTATACAAAGTAGTATATAGCTAAAAAAAAACCTGCCACTAATCTGACTATAAGATAAGTAGTTTAATGGCCTGGATTGTCAGAAAAGTGTGTAGCATAATTGATGTTTAGCGTTGCTGGAAAACCACATCTGTAAATGTCTGTTTTTAAAGACTGACTTCTAATGTGACTCCATCCCCACAACAAATAGAGACAATTTTGATTCATAAGAATCCATTGGGCTCTTTCCCAAATTAAAGATAATGTTACTATAAAACATATTTGGATGCTAGGGCAGATTATACCTGCATTAAGTTCCTTTCAGAATAGTTCTAGGTGGGCAATGTGAACGTAGGTAATGATTATTAGATAAAACCATCATGGGTATACTTAAAAAATGATTCTTGAAATATATCTGCTGAATACCAGTTTCCCCAGGTGGCTAGACTTGCAGGCTTTTTTTCTCTGTTTATATTGATCAAAGTGAAACCTGTGATCTGAAAGACACATGAGGCTGGACGGTGGTGGCGCACGCCTTTAATCCCAGCAATCGGGAGGCAGGGGCAGGCGGATCTCTGCGAGTTTGAGGCCAGCCTGGTCTACAAGAGCTAGTTCCGGGACAGGTACCAAAGCTACAGAGAAACCCTGTCTAGAAAAAAAAAAGACACATGAGGATGGTAGCATGGGTGGAGTGTAGCGCCAAAAGTCTATGTACACTGGTAAATGTTCCTCTCTGAGAGGCTGGATCTCTTCTGTGCATTAGCCAGAATGAGGCATGTACTACTATTAAAAAGTTTATCTTCATCCACCACTAAGTATGGAGAGTTACTGCTCACTACGAAGGTATATCGTTTCCATAACCTCAGTAGATACATAAGTCAGCTTTATAAACTTTCCATCCAAAGCCTTAAAAAAATTATAGAAGAGGGAATGGAAAGAATTTAAGAGCCATAGGAGGAGAAGGATTGCTAACATTCCTGATGTTTACATGACCATTTGACTTTTGATTTCAGAGGAACAGTGGTTTATTGCACATAATCTACAGAAAATGAAGGTAGTCATTATTTCATCATGGTTGTAGAAATGTTTCTGAGGCCTTTCCCCTGGGTGGAAACTTCTGGTAGATGATTGTTACTGAATGAGAGTCACTCTTTGTGGATATGGAATCTGAAAATTTTCCATTTCCCTCTAGGGTGGTCCTCCACACAGGTGCATATTGTAGCACTAGTTGGACTATGTACTGGGTTGTTAGTTAATTGAGAAGAGGGAATGAACTTGTGAGGGCCAATTATTTATGGTTTTGGAAAGTGTCGGGTAGGATTGTGGAAGTTGGGTATCATTAAAATATATTACATAAATATATGTAATTTTCCAAAATATTTAACAAAACTATTCAAAATTTATATTGGGCACAACTGTCAAAATTGGTTTTTGAGATATACAGGTATATATAATCATGCTAATTTAAAACCATGCATCAGAAAATTTAAAACTAATATCCTCATATGAGTGAGAACATGTTAAATTAGTCTTTTGTAGCCTGAAATACCTCAATTAGAAAGTATTGCAGTTCTACCAAGTATCCCCAAAAATGATCTCACATTTTTTTCCACTGGCAAATGCAATTGAACTGTATATATTTACTATTTTCCACTCATCAGTTCAGAAACACCTGGGCTGAGTTATTCCATGACTATTGTGAACACATTTCTAACTTCCAATTTAAATTTTTGTTCTTTGAGAAGTCATCACACTCATTACCATTGTGTCTGCATGAAGTATTCAACTTTACACATATTTATAGAAATTGCTATCATTTATTTTCTAAAGATTATTCATTCTTACTTGGTTGAGATGAAATATCAAATTTCAGTTAATTTGACATTACTTCGTGACTAATGGTATTGGATATTTTTAAATGTTTGCTAGAAAACAGGAGAAAATATTTGTCATATTTATGTTTGATGGATATTAGTGGCTAAAATATAGAATAAACCAAAGCATTAACCCATAAAAAACAAATAAAAATCAACATATAGAAAAATTAATCACAGATGATTCTATGATTAAAAAGTATTAATGGCCAATACATATATAAAACAATGTTCAATATATTTAGACATCAGAGAGCAAAAATTACCAAGTGTATTTTTTAAATTATTTCACTCAAAGCAGAATTTTTCATCATGAAATTAAATGTAAAATAATGATGAAGGTACAAAGAAATTAATATTTACAGTTTCTGATAGAAAGATGCATTGGTACAGAAATTGTAGAACTCAATACAGAAGTTCTTAAAAATTAGAAATAAAACAATGTATTCAATAACACCACTACTAGTAAACATACTGAAGGGCTATGCAAGTTACCACAGTGTATTCACACCTCACTAATTACAGAAATCCAAGGAGCAGGTACAGTAAGTGGACAGCAAGGACTTTTTTTCTTGTCTTTCTCTCCTTAACATGTTTTGCCTTTAAATGCAGGAAACCGGCCAGACATACTATGGATTTGTCATGTTTTTTGCTGAAGTTTCCAAAGCAAAAGGGATACAGACCTGTAATTATGTCTTTCGACCTTAGTTACTTTCCTGGGAAAACAACAGAAATAGTAGTGCCACAATCCATAGGATCCAAAGGTCACATAAAGTTGGTTTCTTTCAAAGAGAATAAATTCAACAAGTAAAAATAATAATTCATACATTCTTTGCTCATGTATCATGTCATGATTTCAAGATTCCTCATTCTGTGACTTATTGATCAAACACCATAGAATGTCGTATCTACAAGGAGTGAAGATAAATGGAGCACATCTGTGTGAGGCTTAGAGTCCAGGCAGGAGACTTGTTGATTGTCCCAGATGTGGAAACTTTGCCTCCTAAAGGATCTTAAAATTAAAGGTGAATTCATTCCGAAGCATGATAAATACATAACACCAAAATGTTAAAGTAGTCAAACAAGTGTAAAATGGGATTTCAGTATGCTTTGTCACAAATCAAAGGGTAATTCTGGAGAGCAGGCGTATTTCTTCAATATATGTTTGTCAGAAGAGAGGATCAAGTCTAGAAATTTGTGCATTCTACCCTCCTGAGCTAAGATTTTAAGGAAGTTTCTAGATTTCAATAATTCTATACAACATTAATTCAGCTTTATAGCAATTCGTTAAAAAATATTCAAAATAATATTTTATTATATTTGTGAATCAAACAGAGTTTTAGACATGGTTAATTCATAAAATTTAAATAGTTAACACATCCACATTAGATAAAATACAATATTGAAATAGTGGTATCGATACCTAACTCATCTAGTTATTTTTGTGTTCTGAACTAAAAACTGCACCCTGTATTGTTTCTATCCTAGAGCTGATTATATAGCAGGAAGGAAGAAATGCAAATTGTGCTTCCCTCTCCTTGTGAAAACCAGCCCAGTCCTGACTCTGCCACTCTAGCAGGGGAGCCCAGTGCTGAGTTCCCCTTTCTTCCCATTCAGAGATCAACACTGAAAACAGACCTATCACCATGAAGATGTGGCTAAAATGCATATTCCTTGTATATCTTTTAAAAGGTAATTTATGGGAAGAAGCTATGCTGAGTGTGTGGGACCATGAGTAAGAGTTGGGAATTAGTAAGAGGGATGGTGTGTGTGTGTGTTACATTTTCCTCACTGGAATTCTCTATTATTGAAGGTATCCAGTGTGAGGTGCAGCTGGTGGAGTCTGGAGGAGGCTTGGTGAAGCCTGATGGTTCCCTGAAACTCTCCTGTGCAGCCTCTGGATTCACTTTCAGTGATTATTATATGACCTGGGTCCGCCAGCCTCCAGGAAAGGGACTGGAGTGGGTTGCCGTTATTAGAAACAAAGCTAATAGTTACACAACAGAGTACAGTGCATCTGTGAAGGGCCGGTTCACCATCTCCAGAGACGATTCCAAAAACACCCTCTACCTTCAAATGAACAGTCTGAGAACTGAGGACACTGCTACTTACTATTGTACAAGTGGCACAGTGAGGAAACTTAAGTGTGAGCTCATACACAAACCTTCATGCAAGATTGCTCTGGACCAAGAGTGGGTGTACAAGGCCAGAGAAACAGACAGGATGTAATATTGCTCCATACACTAATTTCTCGGGAAAATCATCTAGGATTTTTAGTGCTATATCAACCACAGAAGTCTCTACATTGAGAAGTGGCAACTTTACAGAATGGCTGAGCTATGAGAAACTGTAAAGTGGGTATAAATTTCTCTTTGTCAATGGCAAATTTAAGGAGACAAGGGTAGAAGATGTTAAAAACAGGCATATTTTATTTGCATGCATGCATTGCATTTTGACACATTTCTTTGAAACTTGTTATGCAACATTGTAAGATTATAAACTTATGCAGTAGATGGCACTTTGGTGTTTCTTTGACAAACACATTACAGTTTTAATCTAAAGTGCGACTTTGAGACTTAAAAATTATTACAGGAATGTAATTCTCATATTTGATATTTGTTTTTATGATATAAAGCTATTCCTTTAAAAAATGTAAGAATGGTTATTTTTTGTAAAATTTGGGCTATTTTACAAAAGACTTTCCTAACTTTTAATAAAAGTCCATTTATGTTATACTATGTACTACTAAGTTGACTAAAATAATTTTATAGTTCCATTTATGATGAACATTTTACAGTGACATTAGCAAAACATAGAATTCTTCCATAGTTTTTACATAATTCAAAGACCTACTATTCATTATGAAAATTTCTTATTTCCACACTACTTTTAAATTATGTCATTAGCTTATAGTCCTTACCTTAGTAATTAAATACAATTAATAATTCCTTCCCAATTTGTTTATTCAAAGGAGAATGAGTTTAGTGACCAGTGAGAGATATTTTTAGGATTAGGCAAAGAAGACCAAGGATAATTTTATGTTTTCCAAATGGCTTTGCTTTTGCTTTATTTGGCAGTTTAAGGCAACTGTTGAATTTGAGCTTTGTAAAATTTAATAGACCTTTTACCTTGGTCTGGAATGGTTCTAAATAGATTATAGCAAACCATTGTAACTACTTTTTTTTTAATGTAAAGTGTTCTGCCTGCAGGCCAGAAGAGGGTACCAGATCTCATTATAGATGGCTGTGAGCAACCACATGGTTGCTGAAAATTGAACTCAAGGCTTATGGAAAAGCAGCCAGTACTCTTAGCTCCTGAGCCATCTCTGTATCCTGAGTTTACTTTATATGTTATCTTCCAACATACATAACTTTTTTATTGTTTCTATTGAGCTATATATTTTTCTCTATTCTACTCCCTTCACCCCCTTCCCATCTACCCTTTCCAATGACACACATACTCCCAATTTACTCAGGAGATAATGTCTTTTTCTCCTTCTTATGTAGATCCATGCATATCTCACATAGGGTTCTCTTTGTTGTGTAGGTTTCCTCGAGGACTGAATCATAAGTTGTTTTTTTCTTTATTTTGTGTACAGAAGCCACTTATGACTGAGCATATATTATATTTGTCTTTCTGGATCTAGGTTACCTCACTCAATATTATTTTTCTCTAGATCCATCCATGTCCATGCAAATTTGAAGATGTCATTAATTTTTACCATTGTGTACCACATTTTCTTTATCTATACTTCAGTTAAGTGGCAGCTAGTTTTTTCCAGGTTCTGGCTATTTCAAATAATGCTACTATGTGCATAGTTGACCACAGGACCTTGTGGTATTTTTGAACATTGTTTGGGTATATAAGCAACAGTGGTATTGCTGGGTGTTGAGGTATATTGTTGCAAGTTCTCTGCTTAAGTCTGTACCCCATGTTTTATTGGATTATTTGTTCTTTTGATCTCAAGCTTCTTTATCAGTCTTCTGTCCACTGTGGGGTTTGTAAAGATTTTATTCCCATCCTATATGTTGCTCTTTTGTCTGTTGACCATGTCCTTTGCTTTACAGAATCTTCTCAGTTTGGGAGGTCCCATTTATTAACTGTTGCTCTCAGTGTCTGTGCTATTCTTGCTATATTTGGGAAGTGATCTTCTATGCCAATGCATTCAAGTATACATAAAATGAAGAAGTTTTAGAAATGGAAAATAAGCCTAATGATAATGAACCACAAATTCAAGCTTAAACAGAATACAAGATCTATTTCTTAAAGGAAGTGATCCAAAGTGAAAGTCCCTTGCACTGCTAACAATTGAATCCTCGAGACATCTAAGTTAGAGTATAGGTTGATGAAAACTTTACATCATTTATTGAATTTTCATGCTTTAAAACAATAAGATTTTTTAAAAACTTAAGCAATAAATCCTAAGAAATGTAAACGAATTATTTGGAATATGAAACATGCACTTCCTTACTGATATTATATTAATGATTCTATGCTAGAGTGGCTAGCCTTTTGGAATAGAAGTCATGGAGTTTCACATAGGAATTCTAATTTCTTCATAAATTGCACTGTTCTGAAACCAAAAATAAAATATCCATGACAGAATTAGAAGTAGGTAAATATTTACCAACATATTATTCCATAATTTATGTACATTGCCTATGTTCAGTCATTCCTCGTCTGCAATTATTTAGCCTTTCTTGTTCTCTTTACTATAGGCTATACTGTATTCATAGGTACATATACTTTATACATAGACACACACGTATTTTCCTAGATTCTGTATATGTGTGGAAAATATGTTGTCATCCTTTCAAAGATTGAATCACAGCCATTTAATATAAAAAATTCTATCCAGATGGTCAGTGTGTGTCCACCCAGTTGGATGGTCCAGGGAACAGAGTACAAAGACCCCCTCCAATTCCCTTAATGTTTCTGGCCAAGGGGTACACTCATACATTGCTGGTGGGAATGCAAACTTGTACAACCACTTTAGAAATCAGTGTGGTGGTTTCTCAGGAATTTGGGAGTCAACCTACCTCAAAATCCAGCAATACCACTTCTTGGGAATATACCAAAGAGATGCCCAATCATACTACAAAAGCATTTGTTCAACTATGTTCATAGCAGCATTATTTGTAATAGCCAGAACCTGGATATAACCTAGATCCCCGCAATGGAAGAATGGATAAAGAAAGTGTGGAATATATACGCATTAGAGTACTACTCAGTGGTAAAAAACAATGACATTTTGAATTTTGCATGTAAATGGATGGAAATAGAAAACACCATCCTGAGTGATATAATCCAGACCCAAAAATATGAATATGGTATGTAGTCACTCATTAGTGGATTTTAGCTATAAAAAGAGGATATTGAGCCTATAGTTCACAATCCTAGAAGAGCTAAATTATAAGATGTACCCAAAGTAAAACATGTATAGATCCTCCTGGATATTGGAAGCAGAGAAGATCACCAGGAAAAAGTTGGGAGCATGAGGATAGGGGTGGGGTGGGGGAAGGGAGAGGGGGAGAGAGAAGGTAGAAGGGGAAGATTGGAAAGAGCTTGTGGAAGTGGGATGGTTGAGATGGATAAAGGACAGATATTGGAACAGGGGAAAAGATGTCCTAATGAAGAGAGCCATTTTAGGGTTGACAAGAGACTTGGCTCTAAAGGGGTTCCCAGGTATCCAATGGGATGTTCCCAGCTAGGTCCTTGGTCAGTAGAGAAGAGGGTGCCTGAATTGGCTTTGTTCCATAGTCACACTGATGAATATCTTGAATATCACCATTGAACCTCCATCTGGCTATGGATGAAGATACTTTGGAGGACTTGACTGAGCTCACAATGTCCAGTTGAAAAGAAGAAGGAGGAAGATGAGCAAGGGAGAGAGTGTGCCTAATCTAATGGGAGCTCACCTAAGACAGCTGGACTTTGATTGAACAAGCACGTGATCAAAATGGACTCTCTGAATGTGGCTGACAATTGGGGCTGACTGAGAAGCCAATGATAATGGCACTGGGATTTGTCTCTACTGCATGTACTGCCTTTTTTTGGGATCCTAGTCTGTTTTGAAGCACACCTTCCTAAGTCTGGATGGAGGTGGGAGGGCCTTGGACTCCACACATGGCAGGTTACCCTGCCCTCTCTTAGGACTGGAGAGGGGAGAGGGTGAGTGTGGGAGTGGGAGGGAAATCAGAGGAGGGGAGGAAAAGGAAATCTTGAATAGTATTATTTATAAAGCAATAAAAATTTTTAAAATATTCTATAGACACTCATTTCCCATAATATAATATCTATTTTCAATAATCTTTAGAGATGAGAAATATTTCCATATTTTATATCTACAGACATACATATAATGTATATGTATAAATAAATATCACATAGATATTATTGACTGATCTGTCGCTGAACAAATATCCTGTTTGTAATTCCTTGTTGTAGTATAAAAAATGCAGTAATAAACATGGGGGTACAAATATCTCTTGGCATGATATGGGAGTCTCTGGATACACACCCAGCAAAAAGATATCCAATTCATATGGTATACCCACTTTTAATTTTATGAGAAATTCCCAAAATGAGTTCCATAATAGTTGAATTAGATCACATCTACACCAACTGTGAATTAGGGCTGTGTCCTATCTATTTTGTTTTCAATATTTGTTGTCAAATATGTTGATGGTAACCAATATTACTGAGGCAGGATGGTATCGCAAAATAGTTTTAATTTGAACTACCATGATGCCTATAGATATTTCACACTTTTAAAAATATTTACTGGACATTTGTGATTTCTTTATATTTTGCAAAGGTTTTTATGCAATACTTATTTTTATATTTGGATTAGAACATATATTTCCTTTATAGTTAGTTTCTATAATTTATGTAAATGCTGGATCTTAGCTCTACTCTAACATGTACCTGGTAAAACTTTGTTTCCATTCTGTAGTTTGTTAAACTACTTGTTTCTTTACTTTTTTCATTTATTTGCCCTCCTTTTTTTAGTCTTTACATTCAGAATTTCTTTGTGTAAAATCTCTGACTGTCATAGATCTTTGCTTTATTCAAAAGGTCTTATTTTTCTGGTAGTATTTATCCCATCAGTCTCTTTCACTCTTTTTACCTCCTCTTCTTCAACATTCCCTGAGCACTGATAGAAGGGATTTGATGTAGACATCTTGTTTAGGACTGAGTGCTCCAAGGTCTCTCTTTTTCTTTGCAATTTGTCTGGTCATAGGTATTGGTATTTATACACAGTTAGTGAAGGATGAAGCTTTTCAGACAATAGCTGAGCAAACCACTGATCTATAAAAACAGAATTTCAATTGGAGTCATTTTATTTATTAACATGTTCCCTTAGAAGAACAATAACATTTGTTTTTGCCTGGCTTGTGTACTCTTAAGGCCTTTGCGATGAAAGCACTGTCCAGGACGGGTTTCATCTAATGGACTTGGCCTTCAATCAAATTAAATATTGATTATTTACTCCCACAAGCTTTATAGCAGTATTGCACAAGCACATCATGCAGGCAGGTCATTACAGTATAAAATAAGGCTATAGTTGGATTGACATTACCTTTGTACTCTGGTGGCATTCATAATATATTCCAGTTTGGTGAAGAGTAGTCAGTAGGGATGACGGCTCTAGATGGGCACCAGTTCAGCTACTTCATTTATCAATGGGTTGTGAAGCATTGTCTCTTATCTGGAAGATTCATCTGGTTATGATAGGTGTTCAGTTGGAGCTCCATACCTGCTATTATATGATAATTGCACTTAAATTACCTTCATATACGTATGTAGTTTTGGAAACCTATACTTTATTAGGTTTCCATATAAAACTCAAATTTCCCATCCCTGTTTTCACTCCCTCAGCCCTCCTCCTGTCTCTCTCTTATTTTCTCTTCTTGTCCCATTGCCCAACTCCATCCATGACTGTAATCTATATTACCTTCATAGGAGAAATTGACCACCAACTCCATAATCACTTACTCTGTACCTAACCTCTATGGCTACATGTAGTTCATCCTGATTTCCAAGAGGAATGTACAAGTTTGTAATACCATCATCAGTGTAAGAGTGTTCTCCTTACTGTACGTTCTTGCAGTAGTGATGTCATTTGTTTTATGGATCTTGGACATTCTGAATAGTGTGAGTTGAAATCTCAAAGTAAGTTTCTCTTGCATTTTCCTGATGATTAGCAATGTATTAGGTGCTTCTCAAACATCTGAGTTTCCCCTTTTGAGAACTCCCTATTTATATTTGTACCCCCCATTTTAGTTGAATTATTTTTTTCTTATTATTTTTTCTTTTGTATATTCTTTATATATTTTACATATTGTCTGATATTGGATATGCAATTGAAAAAAATCATTTTCCATTTTGTAGCCTAGTGCTTTCACTAAGTGATGGTGTTCTTTCCCACATAAAAGCATTCATTTTCATTAGTGATATCAGTGTTCTGAAAAGAAAGTTTGTTCTGCCAATTAATTCAAGAAAGTTTCACACTTTCTCATCTGTCAGATTCAGTGTGTCTGGCCTTATATTGATATGTTTAAAGCATTTGTAGCTTAGTTTACTATAGTGTCACAAGTATGGACCTGCACCATCTGTTGAAGACACTGTCTTTTTCCAATTGTAATTCTGGGCATCTTATAAAAAATCAAGTGTCATTAAATGTATAGAGTTATTTAAAGGTATTCAGTTTTATTACATTGATTATCATGTCTGCTTTTATGCTAATACCATGTGGTTTTACTGCAGTAGGTAAACTGTAGATTTGAGATTATGTAAGTACTATTGCTAGCAGTTCTTTTCCATTTTAGGATTTCTCTAGCTTTTCTGAGTTTTTCCAGGTTCCACATGAAGTTGAAAATTGTTCTTTCAATGTTTTGTGTTCAGCTGTGTTTGAATTTTAATGAGAAATACATTTAATATGAAGACATTTTGGGGGGCAGCAATTTTTATGATAATAAACCTAGTGATCATTGAGCACTGGTAAAGTTCTCTGTAGAATTTCTCAGTATTTTGCAGTTGTTAACATCCCTGTAAAGCCTTAATAAGCTCATGTTGCTCCAGGAATATATGCCTTTTTGATGCTTCATACAATGGTCAGCTGACCTAATGATGAGAAAATAGATCCAAAGTCCTGGGAGCAACTATTCTCCTATATTTTCAATGTTGGTGTAGGGACATCTTTCCTGAGACACGTGGCTAAATATGCTACGGTGTACAGCCAGGGGGTAAGAACATATATCCCAGTGCCACTGAAGGGAAGGGCTGGCTAAATATGGCCTTTATAATTTTTCCTCATATATAATTCTTATTATTTTCCCCAGTACTAATCTTGGCCTTGGACATTACCCTGGACCCCAGCTTGACCCAGACATGAGCCTCAGAAGCAGCTAGGGCCAGGACATTGTCATAACCCCAGTTGCAGTACAGGCCAGTCAGATCATTTTGGTCATGATGGCAAGATTGTCTTTAGATGACAAAATGGTCTCAGGTAGTCAACTAGATCCTGGGCAATTGGCCTATGTCTGTTCTAAGCACTACCTTCCCTCAAGGCTCTAATGCCAACTATAGCAAACTAGAGCAACTATAGCAAAAATATATGCAAATAAACTTTCTCTGTGCCCATGAAAATCAGCCCTGTTTTGATCCTGCAGCTCCAGCAGAGGAGCCCAGACCTGAATTTCCTGTTCTTCCCATTCAATGTTAATCAATGATCAGAGACCACTCACAATGGACATGGGGTTCTGTTTCCTTTTGCTTGTTGTTGTTTTAAAAAGTAATCTATAGACATCAGATGTTGTGTGTATTTGTGGACCTGAGAAAAATCAGTTGGTTTCTATGACAGTATTCTGAAGATGATTCTCTGTGTTTTCAGGTATTCAGTATGAAATGCAGTTGGTGGAGTTAGAGGAGGCTTGATACAACCTGGAAAGTTTTAAAATTCTCTGGTTCAACTTCTGGGTTCATCTTCAGTATCCATGGAAATCACTGGGTCCCATCAGGCTCCAGGAGAGGAACATACATTATTAGTAGTCAGTCATATACTGACTACTAATAGTTATGGTACCATCTAATATACTGTTACTGTGAAGGGCCAATTCACCATCTCCAGAGACAATGCCAAGTATACCCTGTACCTGCAAATGCACAATGTTATGTCTGAGGACACAGGCCTTACCACAAGCACAGTGATACTGACACTGTGAATTCAGACAAACACAAATCTCTCTGCCGGGAACTCTGTACCAGCAGGGGATATTGATCATCTTGGGTATGGAAGAGAATGTTCAGAGAAAAACACAGCTCTACTCTGTTTCCGGGCTTCTTCTCCATACCACAGGTTTACTTTTTACAATTGTAGTGTGTAATAATCCAAGTATTTTTTCAAATTTCTGTTGTCCATTGATGTGTTGTTTTTCTTTTGTCTCTCTTCCCATTCTTTCCTGCTCTACCTCTTTCTTCCTTAACTACTCTCTCTCCCTCTCTTGTGTCTGTGTGTGTGAGTATGTGTATGTGTTCATGGGTAAATTTGTCCATGTTGAGCTGAGATCTTTTTGCTTCTATCAACCTACACCATATTTTTTGAGATAAAAAAAATATCACTGGGTCTGGATATCACTATTGGCCTAGACTGGGCCTAGCCTGGCTTGCCAGTGTTCCACATTAATGACAGTCTCCACATCCAAGAGGTGGGCTATGTGTTGGTTGCCAAACTCACAGTCATTTTCTGGGTAACATTTTATGACATATAATATACTTTGAAAATGAGAAAATGCAAAACTTCAAATATGAAAGAATTGATTCTTTATGAGGACCAGGATCATGTGCTGAAATACCAAAGGGACTGGAAATTGTTGAGCCTTTGACTCAGGGCATATTTACTAATATTATATATATATATATATATATATACATATATAGTATACTTAATATTTACTATAACAGGAACACTCTGTGGGATTCAACTTAGGGTAACAGGGAAATATAGCAGGGTCAGAGACCCAAGAACACTGATACAATAGACTATTATTTTGCCCTCACAAAATATGTGCACATCAAACACAGATATAGAACTGGTAATAAAACATATGTGGGGCTCTGTCATTGAGACTGTAAGGAAAGTGACTCCCCACTATACTTCAGTTAGCTGTAGGTAGCTCCTAGTACTCTCAACAAGTAATATGTTTTCTGTTTACTTCTTTAATATTTATCTGTTAGGTTTCTACTCATATAATTCCCCTGAATTTAATATCCTAGGGAATTTTCTTTTGACATGCTCATCTATTTTCTTTCCTCCAGAATTCTTCCTATGGCTTGTGTACATTCCCCTCCCCCACAAAGATGATATGTAGCCCCTGCTGCAAAATCTGAAGATTTTTTTTTAAATCTGAAGTTCATATATACTCAATTTTGGATCCTATTTTGGAACCTGGAAAAAAAACTGATGATTTCTCACTGACCTGTTGGGATCCTATGGATAGTGTCACTATGAAAGAGCTGTTAAGTATTGAAAACCAGAGAAAATTTTTTCAAAGAAGGTGTGAAGACACATGATAACTTATCAAGGTATGCTCAGATTGACTTGCGTTTGTCTCGCATGTGATGATGTCATAACTGAGGCTGTGTACTCTGTTGTTCTGTGAGATCTGAGAAAGTACCTGGAATGGGGCTCAGTATTAATAAGGTAATTTATAGCAAGGAAGCTGCTATTTTATTTCCCAGAAGCATAGGCTCCTGTAAAAATCACACAGAAACCATATTATTTAAATAACTGCTTGGCACATTAGCTCTAGCTTCTTCTTGACTAACTCCTACATATTAATTCAACCCTTTTTTTAAATTAATCTCTATATTTCCATGTAGTAGGAAAGAAACAGACTGTTTCCCGCATCTCAGCTAGCTTACACCTGAAATAATTACACAAAACTGTATTCATTTAAACACTGCCTGGTCCATTAGCTCTAGCCTCTTACTGGATAACTCTCACATCTTGATTAACCTGTAACATGAGGGGCTCGCTTGTTTGTTTGGGTTTCTGTCCTGCCCGGTACCCCACAACTGTTTAGCCCCAAAGAAAATCACACATAGATCTCTATAAGTTATAAAGCTGATTGGCCCATTAATTCTAGCCTCTCACTGTCTAATGCTCACATCTTGACTAACCCATTTTTCTGATCTATGTTAGCCATGTGGCTCAGTACCTTTTGTCAGTGGGGCAGATCGCATCCTGCTGCTTTGGTGGTCTGAGCAGGAGAGGCAGGAATCAACTTTCTCCTTCCCAGAATTCTCCTGTTCTCATTACATCATTTCTACTTCCTGTCTGGTTTTCCTGCCTATATTTCCTGCCTGGCCAATCAGCATTTATTTATAACATGATTGACAGAATACAGACAATTCTTCTGCCCCATTAACCCATTTCTATTAATGTGCATTACCACTTCACTGTGGCTTACTGGCATGAATCTAACCAGTGTCCGTCTGGGGCAGGAGAATCATGGCTTCTGCTTGACTCTGATCTTCTTCCCAGCATCCAGTTCTGTCTTTCCTGCCTACCTAGGTTTCTGCCCTATCAAAAGGCCAAGGCAGTCTCTTTACTCAACCAATGAAAGCAACACATCCTACACCATTTCCATGTGACTTTGGCTTACTGGGTAAAGTTTCAAAGGTATGTCTCCAGCACTGACTGCGTGGCTTCTCCCCTACTCTGTCTCCTTTCACCCAGCATTCAGTCCAATTTTCTCTGCCTACATAAGTTCTGCCCTGCTATAGGTCCAAAACAGTTTCTTTATTAATTTTATTCATTAATGGTAATCAGAACATACAGTGGGAAATCCCATATCACTTCTGCTTTTGTGTTTACATTTTAAAAACGGTTTTAAACTTAACATGGTAAATTACATATAGCAAAACAGTTATCAAGCAAGAATTATAGTTACAATATTTATATCTATTTTATCTTTTATCGTATCTAAGTAAAACTATAAATATAAATTCTTCAACTTTATCAAAGACTTCAGAAGGATATAATATTACCTATGTAAACTGGAAGCGCATTGTAAGCAGCTTCTGAAATCCTAGAATTGACAGAGACATCTTGCTGCCTGGACAGTCGCACAAAGTACTTCGTACCATTGGAGTACCCATCTTTAGCTTACAGGCCCATAGTGTCCAGCAGACTTTTCTCTGGAAATTTCAAAGACAGATCCACCTATTTTTGCAGTTTGTTAGTCACTTTTTTTCTGTGTCCTACAGAATGTCTATCGGACTTTTTCAGGAAGCAGGAACCCCAAAGGACCATCTCAAATTGATGCAAGTTCAGCAGTAATTTCTCTTTGGGTCCTGCATGTACATTGTATCAAAAAGTCCAGGCAAGAGCAGTTTCTTGCCCAAATAACTATCCAGCTCCATTCAGACCCTCTTTGCTGCCAATCTTGTTCTTGAAGTAATTGGTGCTGCCAGCAGCAGATTTGTCTCATTGTTATGAAAATCTTAAGCTTTTAAAACATTATAAATGCCATATTCTGAAGGTCTCTAAAAGATTTGAAGAATATCTATCTAACTGAAAGATATCTCTACATATCTGCAAAACCTAACTAAAATGACTAGAAGCTAGACTATTATAGATGACACTGTACTAACCTATATTTCTTAACTATACATTGCATTTTCAAATGATCTTCACAAACACAATACCTTAATCAAGAGCAGAAATATACATATACACCATCTAACAAAATCGACCTTAAATCTGTATCAATAAACTAAGATCCATACCAATGCAAATCTCCATAGCATATTCTTTTTTAAATGTTAAACAAACACTTACAGACAATATTTAGGAATATGGGCATACTTGTCTCCATGCTGCTTCCTGCTCTTTATTTGGAGAAATAATTTTGAGGGTGTTTACAGTGACCTTTCAGAAGGTCTTGGTTCATCAAACCACATTAGCCTGGAATGAATCCACAGGTCCTCATCCTCTGTGGAATCTGAAGAACCTCTTTTCCAAGGTAACATATCCTTAGATCCATATTTTGAAATCAAGATACCTTTACAATATATATGAAGGTTTAGCTTAGCGGTCCATACAATTAAATATATCTCTGTACTTAGCTTCTTCACCAATAAAAGTTTCAAAAAAGCACAATAATATTCATAATCCAGACTCTCTGTGTGTATTCCATTTTTATTGGCTTATTATTTTTCACTCCTTTAATCTAAGACTGTCTGTACTCTTTTTTAAAGACTATATTTTTAATACCATTACTTCTTTTTGTAGCTGTCTATATTTTTTTCCTCTTTCTCTCAAGCCTACATACATTAATCCAACAATGTGACACATTTAGAAGTCTTTTATGTTTGAAAGTGTCCTATTGTGCATCTGTAATACTTTACTGTCCAGGAGAATGTCTTCAAATGCTAAGCACTCCTTAATAACTTAAGCTGTGGTATTAGAAGAGCAAATACAGCACTACCTGCTTTGTCCATCCATTCTATCATGGCTCAAGAAGTCCATTCACTGCCTCTCAGCACACCACCCCAGTTCCATGTATGAAGTGGGTCTATGTCAAGCCTTTAAGCAAGTTGTAGTACTCTGTTCACAAACATGATTTAAATGCTCCATAGCCAAACCTCATCAGGATCTGTTCTCTCAGCATGGCACAGAAGCCCACAGTTTTGAAATGGCACACACAGATTTTTTTTCCTGCTATAATTGAATCAGGAATTCCTCTCTTAAAGAGCTATGCCTCTAATTCTACCAAACAGATCACCCAAGAAAATGTTGATACCAAACCAAACCATGCTTAATTCTGATCTTTTGTGTCTAGAATTACTTTTTAAGTTTTATCAGGTTTTATGTGGATATATTTACCCATGTTTACACAGTAATTTGTTGGAGGAGGGTTGCTTGTTTGTCCTGCCACCCAGAACCAAAATAATGACACAGAAACTGTATTAATTAAATCACTACTAGGCCCACTAGCTCTAGCTTCTTATTGGCTAACATGTACATATTAATTTAACCCATTTCTATTAATCTTTATATTGCTACATGGCTGTGGATTACTGTGTGAAGCTCTCAGTGTGTGTGTGTGTGTGTGTGTGTGTGTGTGTGTGTGTGTCTGGTGGTGGCTTTTTGGTTTCTCCCTTACTCTGTCTCCTTTCTCCCAGCATTCAGTATAGTTTTCCCTGCCTAGCTAAGTTCTGCCATGCTATAGGCCCAAAGCAATTTCTTTATTTATTAATGGTAATCACAACATACAGAGGGAATTCCCACATCATTCAGCCATTAGGCCAAGTACCTGGAAGATGCAGATAGTAGCCAACTCTGCTTCTACAAAGCAATTTCATTTTCTCTGCCCTGCCCTTCAAACATCAGGTTAACATATTTATGTGAGGACTTTGTTCCTGACTAAAAGGAAGCTGAGACTTTTAACATTGTGGTTAAACATAGCTCACAGCTACAGCAGGGCTAGTGAGTGACTCAGTAACTGGAAATATGGTCAAGCCAGTCTGATGCCTGAGACTGGCCATTGTTGGTATTGCCTCTTATTTCCAAGAGACCTTGGTTAACTCTTTAAAATCCTTGTTAATGGTTGTGTTCTGAGATCCAAAGTCTACAGTTCTTGCACTTCCTTTATCACCATAATGTAGATGGACATCATCAGAGAAAGGATTCTGAGGGAGCTGAGAGCAATGGATGGAAGAGTGCTTCTTGGAAGTAAATAAAGAGAGGAATCAAATATTACTAAGTTCCCATGATTCCAATAGAGGTCCAATGATGAGACTGAGTTGTCCATAAGTCACAGGTTCTCATCACAGTCCCCATCTCCTGGTATTTACTCTGTTTCTTATGAACTAAGTTGTTGATGAATGTTGCTCTAGAGTTTGTTTTTGTCACAAATATTTGCCTCAGTGATGATTTCTAGTGGTCATCTCAAGCCCCCAGTCTTACTTTTTACATTGTGCTATTTGTAGATAGAGAAATTATCAAGATAATTTCATGTTCCAAAGACTAAAAATATATAGTTGACCTAAATGAACAGTCTAGGTGTTTTCATTGATAGTTTACAGATCTGTGAATGATGATTTATTGTGAAGTTTTCTTTGCTTCTTGGTGTCTTCTGTATACCCAAGGTTTAAAATCCAAAGACATATCCATGGGTGTGATAAAAAAAGTAGGCCACATGATGTGGTCGTGCTCTGAAATCGTGTTATTCCAAAATTATACTATAGGATTCTTCATGATCCAAGGACTAGGCTCAATATAGTGGTAGCCAAATATGTGAGGATATAAGAAATTTAGGACTTGACATGGGACCATTTGATATTGGAATTTCTCAAGGTGACAATTTGAAATTCCAAATCGGTGGGAAGGAACAGAGGAATGCCTGTGATCTCCCCCAGTTTCTAGAGAAGAGTTGCAGAAAATGATCCTCCCATGTCTCAGACATTCTTCTGGAAAAAAAATTATGGTGTTTTATATAACCATAAACTTAACTGTATGAGAACTAGGCTTCTTTGGTGAACTATAAACGTGTAACTCTGTTATTTAAGGATTTAAGAATGAGACTTGAAATGTTTGGGTGTTGAATAGTTACATGACACAACCAAATTACAGGGTAGATTTTCATGAACTCTGTCACTACTACAGTGCTAACCATGTTTATGAGATCTTCCATAAGCATTGTCTTCTTTTTGAGTCCAGGTCAAGAAAACATGTATAACAGGAAAACATGCAATCTGCATATGCAAAGAACCTCATTCTATACACAAACGCCAGCACAGTTCTGACCTTGAAGCTATGGCAGAGGATCCAACCGTATGATTCCAAGGCATGTCCATTCAGTGATAAACACTTTAAAAACCATTCACTGTAGAATTGTAACTGAATTAGGTTTTCTTTGTTGCTTTTTTACATGATGAGTCATGACACAGAAGAGATGCTGGGTATGTCAGTGGTCCTGAGTTAAAGGGAAGGTGGATATGTGTGGCAGTTTCCTGAATAGAACCTATATATTTATAGGTGTAAAGTGAAAGATAGAGTCTGGAAGAAGATTTTTGCTGACTGAGCCAACCCTTTAAATCTCTTGTGTTACATTTGAATTTACTTTCAGTAATTACTGTATGAACTGATTGTGCCATGATACAGGAAAGAGGCTGAAGTGGATCTCATACATGTAAGACTGGTGTCTCAATAAAATATGCAAATTCTGTCAAGGAACAATTGATCATTTCCAGAGACAGTTGCAAGAAAACTTGTACATGATAATGGATAGTCTGAAAATATATGATACAATCAAGTACTACTGTGTAAACATGCACATTGATGAGAATTAAGTATAATCCTAGACAGAAGACTTCTTGCAAGGTGTCCTTGTAAACATAAGGGGGCAGTAAGAAGTCAGGGAAGTCAAGGTCACCCTGAGCAAAACCAAAGAGACATAAAGGTCTGCACTCTATATAGCTGTCCTATCTCTGATGGGGAGTCCCCCCTGTGTGCTGTGATTGCCATTATTGAATAAAGAAGCTGCCTTGGCCTGTTGATAGGGGATAGGGAAGAACTTATGTAGGCAGAGAGGACTGGACTGAATGTTGAGAAAAAGAAGGGTGAAGTTGAGAGATGCCATATAGATGTGCTGAAATTTAGCCAGTAAGCAATATAAAAATGGGTTAAAATAAGATGTAAGTGTTAGCCAATAAAAATCTGAAGCTAATGGGCCAAGCAGTGTTTTAATTAATACAGTTTCTGTATGGTTATGTTGGTTCTGGGTGGCCAGGATGAATAAGCAGTTCCTTCCTACAGATTGGTGCCAAACATGGGGATAGCTAATCCATGTAAAACCTGAGAGGGGTTAGAAAGAAATTCTAGATGCAAAAATACAGACTTTAACACAACTTCTTGCTGTTTACTGGCAGTGTGCTACAGGTCCTTTAGGTGAGGTTTCCTGATTCAGCTGTAGCAGAAAAGAAGCTGGGACATTTAGAAATGCAGACTTCCTGAGACATGCTGCCAGTGCTGTTTTGGAAGACCAAGTATTTGGGTGGTGATGTGAGCAGCATGCTGAGGCAGGTTTGGCTGCAAGTTGAACTAGCTGTGTGCCTGGAATTGGGACTGTGTTCATGGCCCAGAGATGCAAGTGGCTCCACCATGGTGGACAGGGTGGGGCTAGCAGGCTGTACCATATTTGACCTACTAATGCTGCAGCTTAAGTTTTAGTAAATACTTAACATTTTAAGAAGTGCTTCTGGTCAGAAAATAATTACAGGTATGTAATAAAGACAAATCCAGATAAAAAGACCTCCAAATGGGTCAGTGTTAGATCAATGTATATAGGCTCAGGAGAAAGAAGAAAAGGAGTATAGAGACTTAAAAAAGAAGTAACCCATTTTAAAAAGCCTTTAAATAGACAAAGTACAGACAGTCATAGATTAAAAGGAGTAAAGAAAAATAAGCCAGCCATGTAAAGATGTAAAATATACAGAGTCTGGATTATGTATATTATTGTGTTTTCTTTGAATTTTTTGACTGTAAAGGAGCTAAGTACAGAGAGACATTTCATTCTATGGGCTGCTAAGATAAACCAGCATGAATATTAAAAAGATATCTTGACATCCAAATTTGGGCCTAAGGATATGGTGCTTTGGAAAAGAGGCTCTTCTTTTGTTTTCATAGAACATGAGAACCTGTAGATTGCTTCTACATCAATATGGTTTCATGGACCCAGGATTCCAGAAAAATGCCATGAACATGCTCTAAAAATTACTTCCCCCAACTACTGACTGAGATGAACCTAGTACATAGGATATACCATGAAAGACCTGATTAATAGTGTCCCCATATAGCAAGAAGAAGTACGGAGAGAAATAACTGCACCAATATACCCAAATATTGTTTATAAATGTTCTTTTATATTTAAAAAGGGATATGATATAGATATGAATAATTTACATTGGTATGGATATTGGTTTATTGATAAAAATGTAAGGTTAATCTTTTTTATTATTTATTTATTTATTAAAGATATCTGCCTCCTCCCTGCCACTGCCTCCCATATCCCTCCCCCTTCCCCAATCAACTCCCCCTCTCTCATTAGCCCGAAAAGCAGACCAGGTTCCCTCCCCTGTTGGGAGTCCAAGGACCTCCCACCTCCTTCCAGGTCTAGTAAAGTGAACATCCAAATAGCCTAGGCTCCCACAAAGCCAGTATGTGCAGTAGGATCAAAACCCAGTGCCATTGTTCTTGACTTCTCAGCAGTCCTCATTGTCCACTATGTTCATTGGGTCTGGTTTTATCCCATGCTTATTCAGACCCAGTCCAGCAGGCCTTGGTGAGTTCCCGAAAGAACATCCCCATTGTCTCTGTGTGTGGGTGCACCCCTCATGGCCCTGAGTTCCTTGCTTTTGCTCTCTCTCCTTCTGCTCCTGATTTGGACCTTGGGGTTCAATCTTGTTATATGCATATTTCTGCTTTTTATTAAGATGTTGTGATTGTGTAGTTCATTTAAAAATGCAATGTACACAATCACAACATCTCAATAAAGAGCAGAAATATGCATATAACAAGATTGAACCCCAAGGTAGATGACATGAATATAAGAATTGCCTACAGGAGGAAACAGGTCAAGAGAAAAGGTCAGAACCCAGGGAGGGCATAGCCAAACAATACTATATGAAAATGTACAAAAGAATCAGAGATGTTTCCACCCCCATGGTGTAGTAACAGGAGCAGCGGGGCTGCATCCCCAGCACTCCGGCCGCCTGGCTAGCTTATGCCCCAAAATATCAACACACAAATTGTATTCTTTTAAACACTGCTTGGCCCATTAGCTCTAGCCCTTACTGGATAATTCTGATATCCTGATCAACCCATCTCTAATAAACCATGTAGCACTGGTCTTACTGGGAAAGATTCAGGACGTCTGACCTGGTGGCTTGCTTCATCGCATGCGTCTGCCCAGAAGAAAGGAGCATGGCGTCTCTGAGCTCACTTCCTCTTCCTCCCAGCATTCTGTTCTGTTTACTCATCCCACCTATGTTTTAACCTATCAGGGCCAAGCAGTTTCTTTATTGCTTAACCAATGAAATCAACAGATTGATATATGACACTCCCACATCACCACGGAAGGTTTATACCTAGTCCTATTGCATCTTATTATGCCTTGTTCAGTTGATATCACTGGGAGGCCTGCTCTTTTCTGAAAGGAAATGAAGGAGCCATGGATCTGGGGAAGAGAGGAGTTTGGGGAGAGCTGGGAGAAATGAAAGAGGGGAGGCTGTAGTCAGGATGTATTATACGAGAAAAGAGTTAATAAAAAGAAAATGTACAGTGAAAAAATGTAATGTATAATTAAGAAATATAGGTTAATAAACAATCCTTTTAATAGTTAAGTTTGAAGTCGTGTTAGTTAGATTTTCTACATGTAGATAGATATATTTCAGATGAATAGGCATTCTTCATATCTTTCAAAGACTACAGAATATGGCATTTAGAATGTTTTAATAACATAAGGACTTTTCATGACAGTGAGACACATCTGCTTCTGGCAGCACCAAGCTACTTCCTCAGGAAGATGGACTTCAAAGAGGATCCTTATGGAGTTGGTTAGCCATTTTAGCAAGAAACTGTGCTTGCCTGGACTGTTGCATAAACTGGACAAGAATAACCCATAGAAAGATGACTGCTAAACTTGCCATAAGGTGAGATGATCCTTTGGGGTTTCTGATTCATAAAAGAATCTGTGAGACATTCTACAGGAAACAGAAGAAAGTGACTGAACTTTCTTTGAAATATCCTGCTTCATGAAAAAGTCTTCTGGATAACATGGGCCTGTAGACTGAAGATTAGATGCCCCAACGGTATAGAGCTTTGCGTGACTGTCCAGGAAGAGAGATGTCTATGTCATTTATAGAATTTTGGAAGTTGCTTATGATACACTTTCTGTTTACTTAGGTAATATTATATCCTTCTGGAGTCTTTGATGGAGTTGAAAAAGTTATAGTTATAATTCTCCTTAGCTATGATAAAAGATAAAGTAGATATAAATAGTGTAACTGTAATTCTTGGTTGATACCTGTTTTGTTATATTAATTTTACTATGTAAAAGTTAAAGCTTTCCTTTTTGTTTAAACAGAAAAGGGGGAATTGTGTGGGAGTTCCTTCTGTTTGGTATTGTTTTTGTAGGTTAATAAATAAGGTAACTGTTTTGGCCTGTTGATAGGGCAAAACTTAGGTAGGCAGAGAAAGCAGAACTGAATGCTGGGAGGAAGAGAACAGAGTCAGAATGGTGCCATGGATCTTCTGCCTGAGACGGACATTGGTTAGAACCATTCTGGTAAGCCACAGTCATGTGGCAATACACAGATTAATTGAAATGGGTTAAATTAACATGTAAGAATTAGCCAGTAAGAAGCTAGAGCTAATGGGCCAATCAGTGTTTAAATGAATACAGTTTCTATGTGGATATTTCGGGTATAAGCTAGTCAGGCAGCTGGGATAAACAAAGGACCCTCTCTTTACAACAGAAAACTATAACTATATTTTTCAACTCCATCAAAGAGTCTACAAGGATATAATATTACCTAAGTAAACAGGAAGTGCATTGTAAGCAACTTCCAAAACTCTAGAATTGACAGAGATATCTTGCTGCCTGGAAAGTCACCCAAAGTTCTTTAATTTTGCAGGCACCCATCTCCAGCCTACTGGTCCATAGTATCTGGCAGACTTTTCCATGAAGCAGGAAATTTCAAAGACAGTTCTGTGTTCTGAAGAATGTCTAGCAGACTGTTCCATGAAGCAGGAACACCAAAAGACTGTCTCACCTTTTTTAGGTAACTTTAGCTCTCATTTTTCTGTGGATACTGCATGTCCAGTTAATATAGCATAACATCAAGCAGTCCAGGCAAGAGCAGTTTCTTGAGCAAATGACTAACCCATTCCATAAGGAACTTCTTTAATGCCCATAATCCTTTTGAAGTAGACTGGTGCTGCCAGGAATGGATGTGTCTCATTGTCATGAAAAATCCTATGTTCTTAAAACATTTCAAATGCCAATTTTGTTATTCTTTGAAAGATTTGAAGAATATCTATTCATCTGAAATATATCTCTGTACATCTAGAAAATAGAACTAATGTCTACAAGTTTGACCATTATAAATGACTATCCATTAATCTGTATTTCTAAACTTATATTAAATTTTTAAATGAACTGTAGAAACACAATAATTTAATCAAGAGAAGAAATATAAATATAACAAAATTGACCATGAATTTGTTAAAACAGACCAAGATCCATACCCTTGCAAAGTATTCATCTCTTTAGCATATCCCCTTTTAAATATAAATAAATGTTTATAACCAGACTTGAGAATTTGGCCATAGTTCTCTTCAAACTGTTCCTGTTTTTTATTGGATGAAGTGTTTTGTGGGATTTTCACTGAAATCTTTTAAATGGTCTTGGTCCATTAAACTGCATTAGTCTGGAAAAAATTCATAGGTTCTCATTTTCTGTGGAAACAAAAAAGAAACTCTTTTCCAAAGCAACATATCCTTAGACCTAAATTTTGAAGTCAAGACACCTACAAAGCATATATACTGGTTTAGTTTAGTAGTCCATACAATGAAATGTCTCTCTGTACTTAGCTCCTTCACAGTCAAAAGTTTAAAGAAAACGCACATAATCCAGACTCTCTGTGTATTTTCCATCTTTATGTGGCTTATTTTTCTTTAATTCTTTAATCTATGACTATACTCAGTCTCTTTAAAGACTTTACTTCATTTTTCAATACCATTTACTTTCTTATATAGCTATCTATATTATTTTTCCTTTCTCTCTCTCTTTCTTTCTCTTTAGACTACATATATTTTTAAAACATACTGTGACATCTTCAGAGGTTTATTTCTGTCTTAATCCATATTTATTATATATCTGCAATTATTTTTTGACCAGGAGCACTTTTAAAATGGTAATCAGCTTGGTTGAAATGGCTATCAATACTGCCTCCTCCTTTCTCTGCCTTTCAATAATGCAGAGGTAGTTTGTAGCCAGCTCTGGGACTGTCTCATGGGAGCCATCCTACCACCTCAACTTTGGGTAGCACAATTCAGCATATGAACCCTTTTTATCTGAGTAAAAGCTAAATCTGCCATGCAGGGCCCTGATCAGCCTGGAAATATCTCTGGATAAGGCAGTGGGAATCTGTCATTCTCTCTTGCTTGTGCATTGCGTGCAGATTCAATTCCACCACTTCTCCAGGTCAGGGCAACTGAGCTGCCAGCCCAGCATTGTCTCAGCTACTTTCCTCCTGACCTTGAGTGGACACACAAGAATCCAGACATCAAATGGGTGGTGGGCATCAACCCCAAATGTTTCAGACCATGTTAGCACATCATTCTTTTTTTTTAATTTATTTATTTATTTATTAAAGATTTCTGCCTCCTCCCCGCCTCCGCCTCCCATTTC
>JAGDQN020000098.1:297741-317702 GCA_019206885.2 Microtus richardsoni | reverse complement strand
CCTCGAACTCACAGAGATCCGCCTGCCTCTACCTCCCGAGTGCTGGGATTAAAGGCGTGCGCCACCACCGCCTGGCTTAAAAAAAAGTCAAATATCAGAGAGATGCATGAAATCCCAGCTTTTTCTTTTGTCATAGTAAGACTAGTCAGCTATAGTGACAAGTGCACTGTATAATGTTGTGGGATATTATTTTAAGATGTGTTGTATTTGTTTATACTCTGGAACATTTTCTTAATGATGCCAAAAAATAAAAGACTTTACATATCCACATTAAAGTAAATAAATTATTAAACCAATAAAAACGGAAAATGATGTAGAACTTTAGTACCAATAGTATATGGAGATGTCTTTAATTTTTTCTTCTCTTAAATTTGTTTTGTGGTTTGTTCTAGAGAATTATAAAGAAAACAAGTACCTACATGACACTCATGTTTAATCCTACATCAGAATACGTATTCTTAAAGCATAAACCTCAAAGGGGTAGGACAAAAGTGATGTTTTTCCCCTAATTCTGTATAATGATGAGATGTTGTCACCTTAGAGTAAAGTTACAGCTAAACAATGTGTATAGGTATTTTACAAATCACACATAGGTTTATCTGTAAGTGGATTTATTGGAAATAAGTGAACAGCCACACCAGTTTTTAGCTAGATTGAAAGATTGTCCCTGACAAAGTGGCCTACCAAATTATTTGATATTTAATAGTATCCCTAAATCATTTGCCTTCTGAATTTATTGTTTTAAATCTCAATCATGCTGTTTCTACTATTTTATTTATTCTTGAGGATTTTTGTATGTACACAATGAAATATGACACTGATATTTTCTAACTGACTGTTCTCAAATCTCCTAAACCTTGCTTCCTTTTATCCTCTCAGGAACCTCCCCCAATGCAAATTAGCACTCATGTTCAAGATGAAAACTCAGATCAGTCTGAGAAGCTCCATCTCCCTCTCACTCGAGCCTTTAGCGGAGCATGGCTGTCCTGGTGCTGTTTCTCTGTCTGGTGACATTTCCAAGCTGTAAGTGTTTCAGGGATTTAGAAGAGGGATCCAAGTATGCCATTTACCGGATATATGATTGACGGTGATGTTTGTCCACAGGCGCCCTGTCCCAGAATCAGCTGAAGGAATCAGGACCAGGCCTGGTGCAGCCCTCACAAACCCTGTCGCTCACCTGCACTGTCTCTGGGTTCTCTATAACCAGTTATGGTGTAAGCTGGGTTCGCCAGCCTCCAGGAAAGGGTCTAGAGTGGATGGGAGTAATTTGGTATAATGGAAACACTGATTATAATTCAGCTCTCAAGTCCAGAGTCACCATCACCAGGGACACCTCCAAGAGCCAAGTTTTTTTAAAACTGAACAGTCTGCAAACTGAGGACACAGCCATGTATTACTGTGCCAGGGACACAGTCATACAACTCCAATGTGAGCCTGTACGAAATACTCTCTGCAGAGAAAATCGGGACCAGCAGGTGGCACTGAGAACCAACAGAAACTCTTCAGAACCAGTAAGAGTCACTTCAGAATCTAGGAATTATTGACCTCTGCTGTATGAGAGTGTGTTATAATGCTAGTTCCCATTTTTCTTTCTACTCAGGGAAATCCTCTAGAGGACTCTCCTCATGGTTATACTCAATGACATTTCCCATTCCTTCACACACTAGAACATTTGGATTTCTCTTCAAAAGGCATTTTTTAGATGTTTTAATTTAGTTTGGACTGAATAACCAAGATGGCTGATGAGCTATCGCCTCTGCTTATCCCGAAAATCTCTCCTGTTCACATGTAATCTTTATGAATCTCAGTGGTATACTCTGTTTTTCTTTTCCTGTGGAAACAAAGGCAAAATATATTTTCTTATTTCAATTCTGATGTTAATAAATGTTAAAAAATAAACAGGCTGATTTAATTCTCTACTATATAATGTCTCTCCACAGCTGTATTCATTTCTCATGAACACTTAAAACTTTAAAGTTAATAAAGCATTCTGCAATCTATTTCTGGGGTCTTTATTACCTCATTTTTCTATTAAGCATATATTTTAAAGTGTGATTAAATCTTTCAATATCTGTCTGTCTTATAAGAGTATATGGTATAACTGCAAAATGCTTTGGGTTGGAATATGAAAAAAAATTGTTTCACATTATAAAGACATAATGTAGAGGATTATCAGTCTTAATTTTCACAGGTATTTTGATAATAACCATAGCTACTATTCAGTGTAGGATTTCAAAATCAACTTTTTCAGAATTTAAAGCAGTTTCCCATAAAAAGCATATGGATCTATGGAAATATTGGATATAATTCAATTTTTCAAATTCTGAAATCCCTTTGTCAAATATCCCATATAGGATCTGATGTGTGTTATATACAATAGATTATTTCTATTTCTGATTACTTGCTAACTTACTGACATGGTGAGTTCTCTTTATTTTCAAGCAAATGTTTCACTAAGAAATATATCCGTGCAACCATGTTTAAGAGAAATGTGGAAAGAAGCCTGAGCATGATTCTACAAAACACATCATGATCAAAGAGAAATGATCCCTAAGCCTCTATGCGTGTGTCCAGATTTATACAAATATCAACTCTTGACACATTCATCACATATCATTGACATCTGGGATCCAAGTATGTATCTATCTTTCATATATATATTTAGCAATATATTAATCCACCCACCATCTCCCATATAGTTATCTCTTATCTATGTACCATCTGATGTGAAATTCATGTCTCTTTATTAAATGATTTAATGAAGTAGAAACAAAACTAAGTTTACTATGTACAGATTGATATATCAAACTATTGTTATTGTAGTGTTAAAATTTTATCCTTACACTTCAAGATTTCCTCCTGCACGTTTTTTCTTTGTATGAAACTTAAACTGCACCACTTGGAACGTTTTCAGGACACTATGCATGCTACTACTGCTGAACTTTGATTGTACACAGAAACTACAGAGACTTCTCTTCTTCATAAAATTTTGATGACTAATCTGTCTTGTCAACTTGATTGGGTCTGTGATTAACCAAAACATCAACCACTAGGCATACCTGTGATGATTTTTTCTTTGTCATTAATTTTTGAAAACTTTAAATAGAGACTATTATTTACATCATATCTATGCCTCCCTCTCCCAAATAGAACTCCAAACTCCCCATAATCCCTCTATGATTCCTTACATGTTCTTGATTGTATTTTTTGAGAAAAGCCATGCTTAAACGAATGTGGGCAGTACTGTCAGATGATAGACTAGATAAAAGAATAGGAAAGAAAACTTATTTTTTTGTCTTTTTGTTTTCACTCTTTCTGGCAAGTTCATCTATTTTGCTGGAGCATTCATGCACACACATTAGAACGAGTTTCTTCAGGCTACTAACACACAGTGAAGATGATTAGTTCTCCAGGAATCTTACAGGACTTGGGGGTGAGATTTAAACTGCTTAGGTATCCAGAACTGTGATCTGAAAAGCCACCAGATTTCCAGTCTCTCCAGTGAGACACTACCATTGCACTGTTGCATTGTACAGACCATATTCTGTAGGGAAATTCAATAATCCCTGTAATATATATTATATTTTTTCATGTTGAATTATGCCCTGTAAATTTGACACAAAATAAATATTTTCTCCATTTCATTACTTTTCTTAGGAATTTTTGTTCCCACAACAGACAGCAAAGACAAGTGTCATTTGTGATTATTGGGAGGACACCCTTAATTTTGCTTCACTCTTATTGCAAAAGAACATTAAACAATAATACCATGGCTCTGGAGTGACAGTAATGGCAGCTACAACAACAGCAATATACTTTCAAAAGGCTACATCAATGATTGTTGGGGGATTTCAGAATTGGAACAGGATCATGACCATTTCACTCTGAGGATTGTCACAGGTGGACAGCTGAGGAGACTGTCCAAGACTGAGGAGCACACACACTCTCTGTTATCTTCACTAACTGAATTCACCAAGAAAATCAGTGTTTCTTTCTGAAGTCAAGTTCTCAAATTCTCTAGAATTGGAAAATTGTATGAGAATGTATGATTTCCCCAGCCACAAAATAAAGCTAAAGCCTCTTATGGACCTCTGAATTTCAGTGACACTTCCACAACACAATTCTCTCTGCAGCTGATCTCTGAGATGGGTGAAGTCAGGGCCATTGTTTTACTGTGAGAGACAAGTGTAATTTCCTGGTCAGAAAAATAGCTTAAACTTCTTGGATCATCCCACTACAATATGATCAAAGACCAATCAAGTGACCTATATTACTCAGTTGTATCATCGGAGCCACAACCTTTTGAATATCTAATTCACACAGTGAAAATATATGGGGGGGTGAATGACAGAGTGGGAGGGAAGAGGGAAGAGGGGAGGAAGTGGAAATTTTGATTGTTATTATTTATAAAGTAATAAAAAATTATCAGAAAAATATATAACATCTATCTACAGAGCACTATTAGTGAAATAATTGCTTTTGAGAATTTGCTGCCCTCTACGATTTTCCCATCTGCATGGCTGATTCTTTGAATCATATAATCAACATCTGTCAGACTGCAAATACCATTGTCCTATTACTTTCTGTTTTTGCTAACTGCACATGTAAGTGGTGCCTTAAGTCACTTCTGCTCTGGGCAAAATGCCTCTAGGGTGTTGAAAACATTTGGATATTTCTCTCTGCAAAGTAGATTATGTGTACTATTTACATATCGTATACATACAGTGTATCAACTGGTATTTTTCAGTACTTTCTCTGGGCTAAACAAAGTCATTACTATGTGATGCATAATTAATAAAAGCTTAGAGAATGATATTGGGGTTCATGCTGAAGATCTGAAAAGCAAAGCAGCCAGTCACTGTTTCTTACCTCCACCTTAGTTGGAAAACAGACATCCTGCCTTCAGGAATCTCATAATGAGACTATGACTGTGAGCTATCTCCTCCCATATTATAATTCTTTCTAGGATTGGAATTAAAGGCTTGTATCACTGGGATTAAAGGCATACACTAACCTGTTTCTATGGCAACTAATTTGGCTACTGGGTTTAAAGGTGTGTGTCACCACTGCATTGTCTGTAAGGCTGGCAAGTGGGGCTGTTTTACTCTATGACTTTCATATAAGCTTTATTTATTAAAAAACAATTGAAATGCTTCTGCATTTCCCCTTTAAGTCTAAAATAAAAGGCTATAACTAATGTAAGAAAAACTATATACAATGAATACAATATATCTATGCAATATATACAAGCAATTTATACATTAAATATGTCTAGTCAATTTGCAATTGACAATTTCAAATGAAATATTCTATATTTATTCTATCTTGGTGAGTTCAAAGTCTTCCACCTAATTTACTTTCTATCATAACTTGCTTTCTGCCTCAAGTAAACAAGGAAAATTATAACTCTTCAGAGTAGATTTGATAATATATTCTTCCATCCTATCATACCCATATTCGTTTTCTTCCAAAACAAGATCATATCTATATCCTTCCTTTTTTCTCAAAGTAGATTCAATAATGTAGCCATTTATCATTTAATATCTACATTTCCCTTTTTTGTTTCTTTTCAAAACAAGAAAAAATGTTCTTTGTTTATCTTTCTTCTTAACCATTATCCATACCAACTCATAACCAGCACACTCAACAAAGATGAACATCCATAATTCATTTTTTGAGGATGTGGGCATGATTTTCTAGGCCACTTCCTGCTAACTGGGGTTGCTAATAATCTTATGGGAATCTAAAGAAAATTTAGGATTATGGTGAAGTCCTGACTTGAGTATTTTTATGAGTCTGAAATTTCTCAGTCAGCAGTCTTATGATGAATTCAGAATTCAAAAGAAACTGCAAAAGAGGTATTCTGACACATTGAATCATCTGGGCCATCCATTCCACTGGACATTTTTCAAGGGGTTTTCTTTGACCTAACCTTCACTTTCTTAACTAAAATTGAATCCAAAGCAAATCAAATATAATTTTTTCTAACCAAGAATGAATGCACACACTTTCATTTCCTATGAAAACAAAAGCAAAACCACTTCTCTGAAGTAGCATATCTTTAGACTTAAAGTTAGAAGTCAAGTCATTTTCAAAATATATAGAATGGATTGATCCAGCAGCATTTATTATCAAATATCTTTTAGTAGCTAATGCTCCTTCATCAGGAGTCAAACAATTCAAAGACAACAAAGTAGCATATACAATCCATATATCCTGTGTACTTTCCATCTTTATTTGAAAGCTAAGACAGGGTAGATGGGAGATGGGAGCACTAGTTTTTCTCCCAAATCCAGGTGGATTATCTTAGGTTCCAATTCCTAGAGCTGGAATTTCAATCCCAGCTCTGGCCTCAGATAGTGGCTAAAAAACCTTAGGCAAATGAACTTTTCATAAATTTATGTCCCCCAAAGATGGGCACCCAATGATGTACTGGCTCAGGCTAGTGGCTAAAAAGCATCAGGTAAACTGTGACTGTGAGTTGTCTCTTCCCATTTTATAATGCTTTATAGGGCTGGGATTAAAGGTGTGCACCACTGGGATCAGAGGCATTCACCACCCAGTTGCTATGGCAACTAGTGTGGCTGCTTGTGTTAAAGGTGTGTGTTACCATGACCTGGTATGTAAGGCTGACAAGTGGGGATTTTTTGGTCTCTGATCTTCAGTCAATATTTATTTATTAAAATACAATTGAAATATCACCACACCTATGCGTTGCCTATTGTGAGTATTTCTGCCATAAACATGAACTTACAGATCCCTGAGAAACTCTCTGATTTCATTATTTTGAACACATTTAAAGAATGCAATTTCAGATAAAATGAAAATTATATACTATTAATATTTGATAGAAGGACAACTTATGCCATATTTATGCCTAACAAAGCCACTGTAAATTGTTGAAGGTTTGTTTTAATTTGCCTTGTAACTTGTTATGTTAAGCATATGTTTAAAACTTATTGTAAACAAAGCAGGTTTTTAGAAATGTGTGACAATCTTTGCCTGTGTTTTTATCAGAAGACTGAAGTTTTGGGAAGAAGTGGTAGAAGTTCTTCCATGTTCTATCTGTTCTGTCTGTTCAATACTCACATGTTGAAAATCCAGTACCTAAGATATTGTACAGTGAGGTGCTTTATGATTAGTGTCCTCTTATGAGTCCCTAGAAGTCTGTTGTCCCCCCCCCATCATATGACAACACTGGAACTTCATGATGAAAGAAAAACTTCAGTGACTATACTGGAATTTCAACAATCTTTGCTTTGGATTTCTCAGACCCATATTATAGTTTAAATGTTTATAAAACACAAATATTGTTGTATTTCTTTGCATTGTCTTACACAGAATATTTTAACTATGCAGAGTAGGTCATGGATTGGCAGGAGTTGATACAGTTTAAAAAAAAAGTCTATAGAGATAGAAAATGATGGTAACACAGAAACTTTTAAGCAAGTTGGAAAATCACAAGTACCCTTGAATTTCATTCTTCTATTTATACTCTCACTGAATGAGGTCAAGCACTATTGTCTGGAATGAGTTTTCTATTTCATGGAGAAAAAATGGTTCTGCTTTTCTTGTTAGAAATGCACGAATAAAATGAAGAAAAATAGAAAACATGAATTAGAAAATATCCAGGCATGGTGTCCCTGAGTTCCCGGGAAGGTGAGTACTCTGAGACCACTTATGTGTATGAAAATCAATCCCATGAATCTCCTCTCAGATAACAAATTAAATTCACATGCACGAAATGTTTGTGAGTTCCATCCTCACAAGTTGGACTTTCTAGGTGAGTGACAAGAATAAAATTAACTTCAATGACAAGAGAAAGGATTTTAAGTAGCTCCTTAATCCTGATTTCACATCAGAAAGAGGCTGTAGTGCATCTTACAACTAAATTTCATCTAAACAATCTCCTGGGATTTACAGGGTTATGCACAGAGGATGTGGTACCCTCTGTTATCTATACAGAATGAATGTGGAGTCACCTAATGTTTTGCATCCAAGGTCTGCATGGCATGAAATATGCAATTTCCTATTTATATGCAAGTGGAAATCCAGACAGTGTCAGTAAAATGTTACTTATTTTTTATCACCAGGTCTTCTAAAAAGGACAAGGACAATTCTCAGAAACCTGAGGGAAAACCGCTAACCTTGCCCACCATAAACCTTCTTTTATCCTTTCAAGAACCTCCTTCAATGCAAAGCAGCCCTAATGCTCAGGCTAAAAGACCAGGACTAGCTGAGAGGCCCCATTTTTTTTCTCATTAAGGCCTCCAGTAGGGCCTGGTTGGGCTGGTGCTGCTCTTCTGCCCGATGAACTTTTCAAAATGTGTTTCAGAAAAGAGACCCGTGCATGTCATCTATGGAATGTATAAATAATGATGACTACACTTGTCCCGAGGTGTCCTGCCCCAGGTGCAGCTGAAGGAGTAATGACCTGGTCTAGTACAGCCCTCATAGAACTTTCTTCCATCTGAAAGTTCTCTGGGTCACCATTAACCAGCCATGCTGTAAGCTGGCTCTACCATCCTCCAGGAAAGTGTCTGACGTGGATGTGAAGAATACATAGTTGTGGAACCACAAATTAAAATTCATCTTTCAAATCCCGCGTCATCATCAGCAGGAACACCTCATACTGCACGAATTCTAATTGTTCTAAATTATAAAAAGTCTGAGTTAGCTATGAGAGGCAAAAGCTGAAGGATCAGCAAAACAGAGTATTCAGAGAGTAGAGAGATCTTTCCTCTACCAATACTTAGACCAAATGGGCAAGATCCTGTCTCTACAAACCTTCTGAATGAATACTGTCTTTCTAAAACCTCAGATTGCCTCTCAGATTGAATCCTAAGACTGTATCTGAGCTCTTGTTTCCTCCTGTCTTATATTCCTCTCTCTCTGCCCAGTCATGTTGTGAGACCCCCAACTCAAAAAGACCCCTACCCCAGTTTCCAACTTAGGTGTTTTTATGTTAAAACTGAGTCAGGGCAAAACAGGATGTCTGTGGGTAGCAGAAGCAGTCAGGAGACCTGCAAGGCCTGCGTGCAGGGGCTTTTAGCATATGCCCTAGGTAGATGGCAATCAGCATCGGAAAATTGCAAAACTCACAAAATATCCCCAGTTGTCGCTTGCTCCTTGACCGCAGAACCTTGTGCCACCCACCAGCCAGGAAACACCTGGTGCCAAAACTAGGACAGACAGAGTTCATGGTCAATGTCAGCATCTCTTATGATGTTTCTGGGAAATTTGATGAAACAAACAACTGTGGCCTAGTTGACCCAATATGCTAATGCTGTATCCAATCATGCTGTACCCCAGACACATTATACTGATGCTGTGAGTTTTGCCTATAAAAGGTTACTGAAATTGCTGTTCGGGGTGCTCAGTCTTTTTGGAGGCCAGAGTCACCTGTTGGCACCTTCGTCAATAAAGAATCCTCTTGTTGTTTGCATCCAGTGGCCTGTGTGTGTTGGGTTTGGGGAATCTATCCGCACAAACCCCTGATTTTGAGGGTCTTTTAATGTCACTTCTGTCTCTGCTTCCCTAGTGCTGGGATTAAAGGAATATGCTCCTAGGTCTTGGGAACACCTTTTTGTGAGCTCTGTTTTTGTTTTACACAGATTCAACCTCTTGTAACCCAGGTAAGGATTTTACTCACAAAGATCCATCCACCCATGTCTTCCTAATGTTGGGATTAAAGAAAGGTTTGTGCCACAATTATCTGGCCTCTATGACTAACTAGTGACTTAGGTCTGCACTCTGTTCTTCAGGAAGCTTTATTTGTTATATCACAAACAAAATATCACTACACCTCCAAGAGCAATGTTTTCATAAAACTGAACAATCTGCAAACTTCGAACACAGCCATGTATTACTGTGTCAGAGACACAGTGAGAGAACTCCAGTGTGAGCTTGGACAGAAGCCTCTCTACTCAGACCAGCAGGGGATGTGGAGGACCAACAGGTACTCCAAAAAAAGAGGTGGTCACTTCTGAAATTAGGAAGTTCTGGAATATGCTACATTTATACCTGTTTGATGTCATATCCTTTGATTTTTTTTTCTCTTACACAAGAAAATCCTCTAGAGTACACTTTACTTGTCATAGCCTATTAATCTTGCTTTTAAATTACACACTAATCATCTGTGTTTCCCCAAAATCCTCTAAGATGTCTAATTGCTTCTTGTCAGACAATTCAGCAATTAATTATATATATAATTATTTTATATTTGTATATATATGTATTATATATATATAACTAAGAGTCTAAAATTATGAAACTTGTTGACTGTAAATTTTGTAAGACAGTTTAGGAATTTTTAACAATCTTTAATTCATCATCTTTATTTTTATTCTTGTGATAGAGAAACCACAACTTCCCTGAATTGATGTTAATTTCCAAAGTTAGCTTAGAAAATGAATCATCCACAGTCTCATACTTCTAAACTAATAAGATGTTAGGAAAGCATATAGTTGTTATAATTGTTGCAAGATTCTATTTTTGAATATTTACCTTTTGGTGAATATTATCTTGAACATTGGAGTCCAAGCTAATAATTCCTCTACGTGCATATTGTGCAACTCAGAACTCAAAATTCTCAGCCACAAATATGCACATCGCAGCAGACATCAGATCCAATCCCTGGCTCGTCTCTCTTCAGTCCTTCCCAAAAGCCACTGAGTTCTATGCTTTTCACAGTTTGTGTTTTTGTTGGTGCTTGTGTCTCCTACAAAGGCTACCAGAATTTTTATCCACCCTCTCTGTTTGCTGACTGGAAGAGCCTAGTTTCTCATCTGCTAGCTAGAGATGTGTCCTCAGAGAAGGCAAGTTGGCTGTGGGCTCCATGTTAATGGAACATAGACTTGGAGCAGGTTTAAAAAGGAAACAAGAATCTTTTCATCTGAAGCTGAGGCTTCTCTGGAAATTTATGCATTGACACCAATAGTGTGTGACAAAGCTTTGAAGACCACATTGACTATATTATAAGAATCTTGACAGCAGAACACATAACAGTGAATTGAATAATTCCACACTATGTTGAACCCAAAAGTTCCACTGTCATACTTTCCAGAGTCATGTACATGTTTCCTCATGAAATGGATGAAAAGGGTAAATTGTTTTTGGTTTTTTTTGTTGTTGTTTTTTGTGTTTTTTGTTGTTGTTTGTTTTTCTTTTTTTAATTTATTTATTTATTAAAGATTTCAAAATTTTTAATGAGTTTGTTGGACCTAAAATATATCAGAACCAATACCTCTATTCTAATTTCAAGAATTTTGCTTTTGACCAGGAATATCCAGAACATTTAAAAAAAGAGCCTAACAATATGAATTAAAGGACTTCACATATGTACATTAAGGTAAAAAATTATTGAACAAATAGGCACAGGCAATGTTTTCACTCTGAAGATAAAAAGAAGTAACAATTGTTTATAGAGATGACCTTGACATTCTCTTCACTTCAGTGTGTCCTCTGATTTGTTATAGATAATTTTAAAGAAAAGGGGATACCAAGATGACACCTATGTATAATATAACACCAGAATAACTTTTATTGCAGCATGAACCCTTGAATGGTAGGGCAAGAATGATATGTTTTCCCCTAATTCTGACTTATAATGGGATATTGTCATCTTAGAGTAAAGTAACAGCTAAGCAAATGTGAAAAGATATTTTACAAATCATGTATATGATTATCTGCAAATGGATTTTGTTTCTAGAAATATGTAAAGGACCTCATCAGTCTTAGTTGGATGGGAACATGGTTGCAGATAAAGTTGCCTACCAAGTTATTTGATATTTACCAGTTTTCCATAATCATTTGCTTTCTGAATTATTTTTTAAGCCTCAGCTATACAGTTTTTATTGATTTTCTTTATTCTTTCTCTTTAGGATATCTACATGTGATATTTTTCCATCCAACTCCTCCCACATCTTCCAAACATGGGACCCTATCAACCTTACACTTATTTAAGCACAGCTATTGCTGCCCATATCAGCATGTATGTGAACCCAAGCACTGCAACATAGGAAACATACCAGTGACCATACCCTCAAAAATGAGTGACTCTATACCTTGTCCAGAAAGATACATTTCCAACTGCTCCTCAGTAAGCAGTATGGCCAAAATATTATCAGCCCTCTCTATACCAGGGCTTTGGATGGCTTTGCCCTAGTTAGGATTATACAGACAACAGCAGTCATTATGAGACCATGACTGTGATATGCATGTCATGTCCAGAAGACAGCATTTCACAGCAAACCTCTCTGTGCTCTACTCGTTACATTCTTCCCACCTCCCTTTCATCAGTGTTTTCTGAGCCTTGGAGGAACTGGAATGATAGTGAAAATCTTATATCACACAACATATTGCAGATTATGAAGGACAGTTTCTGCCATATAGAGAATCCAGACTGTGTTTGAGGCTCTGTGTATGTGGTGTTCTGGCTTCTGTTTTATAGGATTGGAACTAGAATGGAAGTCAAGACAAAAAAAAAGACCTCTTAAGTGACAGGCAAGTGGGAAATAACACAGGGTAATACAAGAGTTTAGAAAGGAAAATTTAGGTGTAGTGACAGAAGGGGCTAAGTGGGTAGAAAGCATGAAAATTGGGGAAAATAAAAATGAAGTCTTCTGAAAATAAAATATTGATGCCAAAATTAGTGTTTTGCTATATTAACTTATTAAATGTTCTCATTATTCTGACTATATAAATATGCAGAAATAAAAACGGACCTAAGACAGCATGAAGACAGACATGTGTTCTCTGGTATTGAGATGGGAAAGGGAAAGTCAGAGTTGGGAGTAAAAAGTGATCATAGGAAGAATTTCAGGATGCAAACAAGTAGGTGCTGCAAATATAAATATGTCTCCATAGCAACCACTGAGATGAAGCCTGAAAATAACAAGGAATGTAAAATTTGCATACTTCCTGGGGCCATAGAACAGAATCTCTCAGAATTGAATGTTGTAATAGGAGTGGTGGGGCTGCATCCCCAGCACCCAGGCTGCCTGGCTAGCTTATGCACCGAAATAACAACACACAAATTGTATTCACTTAAACACTGCTTGACCCATTATATCTAGCCTCTTCTCGGCTAACTCTCGCACCTGGACTAGCCCATTTCTATTAATCTGTGTAGCCCATGAGGTGGCTTACCAGGGAAGGTCTTAACCTACGTCCATCCTGGGTCATAGCTTCATCGATAGCATCTGTCCGGGAGAGCGGGAGCATGGCCTCTCTGAGCTCACTTCCTCTTCCTCCCAGCATTCTCTTCTGTTTACTCCACCCACCTATGTTCTAACCAATAAAATAGGCCAAGGCGATTTCTTTATTTTTTAACCAAGGACCTTCCTCCATCAACTGAGTAAAATTCAGATAAGTCTCAAGTGTTCCTGTCAAAGGGAAGGAGTTCTATTTATAGGCATGTATCACCCTACCCAAAATCCACCTCAGGAAGAAGTCATTCCAGCAGAAGGACAGAGCTAATATCTAGAAACACAGCTGTGTGTGGAGCTTTTCAATTTCGCATGGATCCTAAGGAGACATGACAGTGTGGAAACATAACATTTTTTATGTATATCAAGAAAATGGAACTAAAAACATTGTGGTGAATCCCTAACAAAGAAACTGTAAACACGGGGTTACATTGATGATTCAATTTCTATAACTGTCATCAGTGTATATGATGTTTTATATCTGCTGTGAGTGCTGACTCAGGACCAGGTCCAATTACAGGAAATATGCAAATAAGGCTTCTTTGTGCCCATAAAATCCAATCCTGTTCTAACCATGCAACTCTGGCAGAGGAGGCAAGCCCTGGATTCCCAAGTTAGGGTGCAGCACAGAACACAGGCCACTCACCATAAACTTAGGGCTTATATTGGCTTTCTTGGTCTTTATTTTTAAAGGTAATTCATAAAGATGAGATCCTATGTGTTGTACAGATATGAGACTGAGAAAAAATGTCTCCTGTGTCAGTTTTCTAACCAGGATTCTATGTGTTTAGAAGTTTCCAGTGTGAGGTGCAGTTGCTGGAGTCTAGTGCAGCCTAGAAAGTCCCTGAAACTTTCCTGTGCAGCCTTTGGATTCACCTTCAGTAGTTATGGAATGAGCTGGGTCTGCCAGGTTTCAGGAAAAGGCCTGATATGGGCTGCATATAATAGTGGTGGTGGTAGCACCTCTTATGCCCATGCCATGTAAGGCTGGTTCACCATCTCCAAAGACAATGCCAAGAATTTATTCGAATTTCTGTTTCCTATTATGTTGTATGTGTTTATTTATTATAGTGTTTCTTCCTGTTTCTCTTTACCTCTCTCTGTCTCCCTGTCTCTGTCTATCTCAGTCTTTCTCACTCTCCTTCTTTCTCTCTCTCCCTCTTACTCTCTGACTCCTCTCCATGTATGTGTGTGTGTGTGTGCTGACATATGATGCAATTCTCTAACAATCTGCATCACTTGTATTGAGAAAAATTCTGTCACTGGGCCTGAATCTCAATGACTGGATAGTCTGGTTTTCCAGTGACTCTGAGTGTTTGTTCTGTCTCCACATTCCCTATATGGTATACCTGGTTGACTGCCACACCCACTTCTTTCTTTAGTTATGGATGCTGAGTTCCATGGTTAGAACCCACTGAAGTGTTCCCATGTGACAAAAACTTGATTTTCACAACCCTGTTATACTTGCTTTTTAAATTTAGGATGTGCTTTTATCAGAACAAAGTGCAGATCACCAAACAGGGCAAAAGCAATCCTATGCAATTACCAGCATCAGTTCTTGAAGAAGCCAAAGAAGATTATAATTCCTAGAAGACACAAGAAGCTCAGAAACACATGTGAGTCTAGAGGACCCTGTGCCATCTGTTTGTTTCTATGATCACGACAACACACACACAGAAACATATACCTCTAATATAAATTGTATTGTTTAAAAAGTTCACATTCAGTGCTATGATTTAGACCAATGTTCTAGTTTTTGTATAGTTTATATGAGACATTTATTCAAATGGTAATAATTCAAAATTATATTTCTCATATTGAATAATAAATATTGTGTTTGAAATATCACTACTCCCTATAAAAAGATATAAAATGATTCTGTCATCCAAGAGAACAATTTAATTTTTCTTTCCAAGTAAAACTCATTTCTCTCACTTCTCTAAGTTCTGAGTCAGGAGGTTAACAGATAATTCAGGGAACCCAGAGTTAAGATGTGAACAATGTCCTCATGAGCACACATTGTTCTGCCTTCCATGCTCTGTTTGGGATGTTTCACCTTGACCAGTGCAAGTGGGCAGAAAATGTAGCATAAAGCTAGCATTTCTAATAACCACAGAAATGGATTTTAAACCCAAAAGAATTAGTTGCCTTTAATCAATGATGTGAGTGCCATTTACCCAAGGAAAGAATGAGACCAAGAGTTATGAGAATGGAGGAGAAGGGATGCCTGTGCTGTGGAAATGGGAATGCCGTTCTACTGAGACATTATGAAAACCGAGGGGTCCTTCAGAGAATTACACACAATAATGTGATCCTGCAATCTCACTTCCCAATGAGCAAAAAAAAGAAGCAGAGATAGTACCTAAAAGCAGGAAAAGAGGCAGGATATATAGAAGAGACATGTGTGTAGGAGAGGCCAGAAGGGTCAAAGGAGTGAGATAAAGATGACAGAGGATAGTGGAATTAATCAATGTAGTCACATTACACTATAAATGAGCTTGGTGGTTTGTTTATAAGTAGAATGAATGCTATAGGTGAAGAAAGAATATTTTCAAATCGCATGAAATGTTAATATACATGTACCTGTCTGCTCTTGTAAGTGTATCTTTGTAACTGATTGCCTTTGTTATTGTATATATTGTATATATGTCTGGGTGTTTGTGTTCTTGCTTCAGAGATACATATTTTCTCATCCTATATAAATAGTTAACATTAAAGAGGTTACCACAGCATCATTTGACAGCAAAAATCTGCTCTGAGGTCAAGTGAGCACCAAGGCTTGGATTCAGGGTTTGACTTCCAGGTCAGGGACTTTCTTACATGGAGCAAGCCTCTGAAGACATTCCAGTTCCCATTCCTCTTTATGATCCCAGTGACTTTCAAAGCACCAGAGGCAGAGAACATAGCTCAGTAGCCCATGTCTACCTCTTTTCAATGTGTGGCACACTGCTACTCATATGTGCAGTCTTTGCTCATTTTTCCTTTTCATTTAGGTGTGTAGTGTTGAACATGAATAATGAGATTCCAGGACATGCTGTGGTTCAACTACAAAGTAGTCTTGAAAAGGTAATAAAGTCCAGAATGAGAATAGGAGTCACCAGCTGAGGGTGAAGTTTCCCTCTACTTCTCTTTGACCTCAACCTTCTGTTTTCTTTGTTTGGTTTGACTTATCCTCTCTACTTCAACATTCTCAAGATCCGTGCTCAGCAAATTGATCCCTTACATAATAAGTTATGAATGTTGGACAACAAGAAAGAAAAATCTGTGGTTTCTGATGTTTATTTTAGTAGTGCATAAATACAGTCATCAAACATTATTTTCTCTAGGAAACTGTGATGTTTTGAAAGATTGAGCTAGGCTGGTAGCTCTGTGAAAGAGTGTTGTGTAACCATGTGAAAGATCATAAGTTTAAGAACCAAACTCACTTCAAAATAGATATTAAGCATTTAGACAAATATAATTTCTCAATTTTATATACTTAAATGAGACATCTTATGGTAGGAACAGGAATGGCATTTCCCAGAGTAGGAAAGTTGTGGAGAAGGAACAAGTCTACAGGAGTTGATCTCTTGGTTTCCATAGGAACCAGTTTATCCAATGTCTGCAGCATCCATGACAGAGTTTTAAATAACTACAAACTGTGAATCAAATGCAGGGTGAGAACAATGTTTGAATGGGTGGAAATTCTAACTGACTAGACTGTGTGTGCACAGTGTATGGTTTGCACATGTGTCTGGAGGCTAGAGTTGAGTTTGAGCATGTTTATCGCTTGATTTCTATCTTATTTTCGAGTCGGAATCACACAGTGAACCTGGAACACACATGTTCAGATACAACCATTGGATGGCAAGCCTTAGAGCATCTCCAGTCACAATCCCTCAGAGCTGAAAATATAGGATAAACCATCACACCCAGATTATAAGCTAAGTGTTGTGAATCAAGCTAAGATACTAATATTGGGAGGCAGGCATCTTACCATTGAGCCAACCCTTGAGCTCTGGATATTATCTCTATATATTGATAAAAGAATTATAATCTGTAAAAGCAAATATGTATGCTATATAATAATTTTTAAAGGAAAAAATGTATTGGCAATTATGGATTTTTAAACCATTAACTCACTATGTGAAAACGAATGCCTTAAGTCCAAATATGTCTTCATAAATGACCATTAAAACTCTGACTATTTTGGAATTCTGGAATTGGGAAGATAAGCAGGATCTGCAAAAGAAGAGGGAAAGGTAACAATTATCAGAATATATTGTGTTGAAACTTTTTAAGAAAATTAATTCATTAATTATCAACAACACGTCATTTGATGGTTGGGCATGGTAAAACATAATCTTAATCCATTCACTAGGAAGACAAAAGCAATAAAATCTCTTATAGCTTGGGTCTATATAAAAAGTTCAAGCAACACAGATTCCCTAGTCAATAAAAGAAAGTCATCCCCTCTATGATGTGAGAGTGTTTCGAGGTGTAGATGTGTTGGATGGGTACGCAACTGTATCAGGAAGTGGGGCTCTCATTCTCTCTGTGTGTGTCTCTGTCTGTGTATGTTTGAATGTGTGGCTGTATCTGGAAGGGGATCTCTGTGTATGACTGAGGTTGCAGTTGTGAAGCCTGTCATGTTCCCTACATCCCTACTTTCATGTGAAGAATTTTCAGTTGTCCTGCCTTTTGATCTATTAATGTTATCAACACTATGAACAAAACCAACATGTGAATGAAACTGTTTCTGTCATCCTAACTCTCATAATCCATCATAAGGAAAATCAAAACATTAAATCAAGGTAGGAACTTGTAGGTAGATACTGAATCAGAATCCATCAACAGTTTGCTAGCTTGCTCTCCATGGTAGTTCATCCTGCTTTCTTATACAAACCAGGAACACCTTCTATTGGATGGCATCTCCAACATCAGCATGGGCCCTCCCACATCAGTCATTTATCAAGAAAATGGCTCCCATAGTCTCGCGTGCAGACCAATATGATGGAGGCCTATTTTCCAGCTGAGGTTCCTTGTTCCCTGATTACCCTACTTTGTATTATGTTAAAAAATTCTAACAACAGCACAAATGGACAGGCTGGTATTGTCATGATAAAATGGCCAATTAAATGAGTATCATTTGTTCACCACATAAGAAAAAATGAGTAATGATATACTCAAAAGTAAAAATTCACCTCTCAAAAAGAAAATAATAATAAATAATGTGTGACTTTATCATGAACTCACTCTTTTTGCAAATGACTTTTGCTTAGTGACTTCCTTCTAGACTTCATGTAAAAGTGAAGCCCAGGGGACAAGAGAGTACAGAATAAAGATACAAATTATCTCTCTAGTAACCAAAGTCAAAAATATGTGAGTAAATTGACCTATACCAAGTTCCCAAATGTAGTAGTGTCAGAAATGTGTTCTCATTTCTGTGATACTCCTCCCCTGATTTTTCTTACCATAATGAGAATATTAGACAAACCCAAGATGAGACATACTAAACAATTCTGGAAAATATTCTAACTTTCTGAACATCATGAATAATATGAACACAGCACTCACAGTGTTGGCTTCCCATTAGTATCTGCAAGGATGACTGTCTCACCTATGTTGAGTTCTAGCTCTACCACTGCCACTCAAAGTAAACAGATTTTGCACAACAAAACTAGGGATGTAAAATATGAGATACCAATACATAGGAAATTTTGGATGTTCTCCAGAATCAGACAGAGAAGGTTGATTATAGCTCCTCATTTCCATTCCCTGGTGATTTACATTACCAAGAATTTACATTACTGTGCAGTCCCATGTCTTCCATGGTTATCCTCACCACAAGGCAAGGTTCCACTGTCATATTTTCTAGAGTCATGTGAGGATCAGCTTACAAGTTTGCTCCTGAAATGGATGAAGAGGGTAAAATTTTAATGATTTTGTTGAACCTAAAATATATCAGAACCAATACCTCTATTCTAATCCCAGGTTTTTACTTTTGACCAAGAATATCCAGAACAAATATGTCTTCATAGCAGTCACTGAGAGGAAGACAAACAGTAAAAAGGAACATCCCATTTGCAAGATTCCTGGAGCCATATGCTAGCCCCTATAAGAACTGTGTAAAATTCAGAAAAGTTTTAAGTGTTCCTGTCACAGCAAAGGAATTCTACTTAGTGTGATCCTATGCAAGTTTGGCCTCAGGAAGAAGCCATGTCCAGCATTAAGACAGAGCTAATATCTAGAAACACATATGTTTGTAGAGCTTTTAAATTTTACATTGATCCTAAAGAGACATGACAGTGTAGAAACACAACATTCTCTATGCCTGTGGTGAAAAGGAACTAAATAGTGTAGTGAATTCCTAACAAGGAAAATGTTTACGCAAACCTACATTAAGGCTTCTATTTTTATAACTGTCATCAGTTTGTATGATGTCTTATATAGGTGCTGAGTATTGTCTTCTGCCCAGGTCCAGCTCCAGATCCTGTTATGGCAGGAAATATGCAAATACGGCTTCTTTGTGCCCATAAAAACCAGTCCTGCCCTGACCCTGCAGCTCTGGCAGAGGAGACAAGCCCTGGATTCTCAAGTCCTCCCAGACAGGGTTCAGCATTCAACACAGGACGTTCACTCACCATGGACTTAGGGCTCATATTGGTTTCCTTTGTCCTTATTTTAAAAGGTAATTCAGTAAGGCCAGCTTGCCTGGGCCTGAAAAAGCATGGGATAAAACCGGACTTGCTGAACATAGCGGACAATGAGGAC
>JAGDQN020000098.1:284016-294501 GCA_019206885.2 Microtus richardsoni | reverse complement strand
ACAAATATGAAATACTCACACATTCATCATGATATATACAAATATGAAACACTCACACATTCATCATGATATATACAAATATCAAATAATCACACATTCATCATGTATCATAGACATCTGTGATCCAACTATGTATCTACCAATTACAAATATTTAGTAACACAGTCATCCACCTACCTGCCTATCATCTATCTATCATATATCTATGCATCAACTGACACAACACTCCTCTGTCTATATTAACTGACTTAATAAGATAGGAGCAGAACTAAGTTTACTATATAAAAACTGATGTTTCCATATGTGAGTAAACACATACGAAACATTGAATTATTGTTACCACTGTGTTAAAATTTTATTATTACCCTTTAATAGTTCCTGTTCTGCATTTCTTCCCTGAATGAAGCTTAAACTGCATTTTAGGGGACTTTTCAGCACACTCTACATGTTACTACTACTGAGCTTGGGCTGTACATTGAAGCTACAGAGACTTCCCTTCTGCGTAAAATTGTAATGATTAATCTTGGTTTTCAACTTGAAAGGATTTCAAATTAACTAAAATGTTGTTTACTAGGAATTCCTGTGAGGAACTTTTTCCTTCTTTCTTATATTTTTTGTAAACTCCACACAGAGACTATTATTTATATCATGTTTATGCCTCCCTCTCCCATCTCCAATGCCAACTTCACCACAATCCTATCATTCCTTGTGACTTCTAGATCATATTATTTGAGAAAAGTCCTGCTTAAATGAATGTGGGCAGCACTGTTAGATAACAGACTAAATAAAAGCACATGAAAGAAAGGAATCAACCTTTTTATATTTTTGTTTTCACTCTGGCAAGTTCATCTATCCTTAACTGCAGCATTCATGTGCAGATATTAGAACCAGTGTCTTCGGGCTGCCAACATACAGTGAAAATGAGTAGTTCTCAAGGAATCCTGAAGGATTTTGGAGTGAGATTGGAGCTGCTCAGGTACCTGAACTGTAGTCTGAACAATTGACAGATTCCCATCTTCTCCAGTGTGAGACTCTCCTTTTGTACTACTCAGACCATATTCTGTAAGGAATTTCATTAATCTCTTTTTATATACCCTTTCCACTACATTAGAAAAACCTGACCTCATTAGAAAGCCCTGTGATCACCACTTGCTATTTTTTCTTCTCATCAATCAAATGACAGTCATCCTCCTCTTCAGTTCTTTCTGTGTGTTTATGTTATTTTACTGCACATAGAGGTAAATTCGTAAGTCAGTTCCTATTCTGGATCAGGACATTTCTGCTCAATACAGAGTCCATACAATGATGAAAAATCAGAATTTTGTGCTTTCTGTAAGGTTATATTTCATACATGCATATGTACACACATACAAACAAACACTTGTATCAATTTTACTTACCCATTCTTTCTACGATCAATATGAATGTCATTCCTATGTGTTACCTACAGTAAATATTTCTACTATGAATAAGATATTGTGGACATCTGAGACACTATTCAACACTCATTCATTTTCTACCTCTTGATTAAGGATGGTAGAAACCAACTCCTTTAAGTTCTTGTTGTACTGACTCTCTGTCATGATGAACTGTGCTGTTGAAGTTTGACACAAAATAAATATGTTCTCCTTCTCATTGATTTTCTCAGGAAATTTTATAACTACAAAAGGAAACAAAGAAAATTTTCATTTGAGACTCTTAGGAGGGAGTGTTGCCTGTTTACCCTTAACAACAGCATAATCTACAAAGATAACAAGGTTGAAATTCAGCTTTGCACTTCTGTTCCATGGTGGTTTACATTATCAAGAATCAGAACAAAGACCTTCATCTCCTACAAACTTTCTATACTGACCCTCAACTCAAGACACTCAAGTCACCATGTATAAGCATGTCCTCCTCTTCACTACTTGCCATCATCTCAGTTCTGTCTTTTTTATTACCTCAGTTAACATAAACCTCAGGCATGATGGCATGCTATTGCTTTTTATGAAGTGTTATTACCTGGTGTAGAAGTTTCTTCTGTTTGTGTGTTGTTTTCATTGGATAATGAATAAAGAAACTGCCTTGGCCTAGTTGACAGGTTGGAACTTAGGAAGGTGGAGAAAACAAAACTGAATGCTGGGAGGAAGAAGGGCAGAGTCAGAGAAGCCATGGATCCTCCCCCAGAGATGTATGCCACTTAGAATCTCAGAAAATGAGAGATCCTTTGGATTGCCTCCAGACAAACATGGTTTCATAGATGAAGGCCTCTTGAAAGGTTACCATCAACACCCTCAAAAGCTTACATCTTCCAACTGCTGACTGAGATAAACCTAGCACACAGGATACACCATGAAAGACGTGATTAACAGTGCCCCCAATTAGCATGAAGCAGTATGAATAAATCTCTGCCCATATTTCCAAATATCATTTATATGTTCATTTACATTTAAAGGGGGATATGATAAAGATATAAATAATTTGCATTGGTATGGATCTTGATTTATTGATACAATTTTAAGGTCAATTTTGTTATATGTATATTTTTGCTCTTGATTAACGTATTGTGATTATATAGTTCATTTAAAAATGTAATGTATATAAAAAAGGTTAATAGATAATCTATAATAGTCATTTGTAGTCATGTTTGTTAGATTTTCTAGATGTATAGAGACACATTTCAGCTAGGTAAGTATTCTTCAAATCTTTCATAGACCTTCAAAATATGACATTTAAATGTTTTAATAACTTAGGACTTTTCATGACAATGAGTCACATCTGCTACTGGCAGCACCAAATAAGTTCAAGAGGAAAATGGACATCAAAGGGCTCCTTATGGAGTTGGTTAGCCATTTGGGCAAGAAACTGCTCTTGCCTGAACTGCTAGACTGGACATGCAGTACCCACAGAAAAATGACTGCTGAACTTGACTAAAGATGAGATGATCTTTTGGGGCTTCTGCTTCATGAAAGAGTCTGCAAGACATTTTACAAGATACAGAAGAAAGTGACTGAACTGTCTTTAAAATCTCCTGTTTCATGAAAAGTCTGCTGAATATTATGGCCTGTAGGCTGAAGATGGATACCCCAATGGTATAGAAGAACTTTGAATGACTGTGCAGGCAGCAAGATACCTCTGTCAATTCTAGAGTTTTTGAAGTTGTTTATAAAGCACTTATAGTTTACATAGATACTATATCCTTCTGAAGTCTTTGATGGAGTTAAAGAATTTATAGCTTTCCTTAGTTATGATGAAACAAAAAGTAGATATAAATATTGTAGCTATAATTCTTGCTTGATAACTATTTTATTATATGTAATTTTACTATGTTAAAGCTAAAGCCTTCCTTTTTGTTTTTTATTATTTATTTATTTATTATTTTATTGAAAAAATTTCTGCCTCCTCCCCACCTCCCATCTCCCTCCTACTCCTCCCACTCCCCCTCCCCCCACTTCTTTCTCCCTCCCTCTCCAGTCCAAAGAGTAGTCAGGGTTCCCAGCCCTGTGGGAAGTCCAAGGTCCTCCCCCCTCAATCCAGGTCTAGAAATGTGAGCATTCAAACAGGCTAGACCCACATTGGAGCACCGGCCTGAGCTCCCAAGATCCAAATGAGGAACAGAAGGAGGGAGAACATGAGCAAGGAAGTCAGGACCGCGAGGGATGCACCCACCCACTGAGACAGTGGGGCTGATCTATTGGGAGCTCACCAAGGCCAGCTGGACTGGGACTGAAAAAGCATGGGATAAAACAAGACTCTCTGAACATGGCTGGCAATGAGGGCTGATGAGAAGCAAAGGACAATGTCACTGGGTTTTGATCTACTGCCTTCCTTTTTGTTTAAACAAAGAAGGGGAAATGGTGTAAGAGTTCCTTCTGTTTACATGTTGCTTTCATTGGTTAATGAATGAAGAAACTTCCTTAGCCTAGTTGATAGTGTGGAACTTACCTAGATGGAGAAAACTGAACTGAATGCTGGCAGGAAGAAGGGCCGAGTCAGAGAAGCCATGGATCCTCTGCTAAAGATGTACGCTGGTTAGAATCTCCAAGGATGAGTACCTGTGGATTGCCTCGAGCCAATGTGGTTCATGAACCAAGGCCTCATGAAAGGTTGCCATCAACACCCTCAAAATATTACTTCACCCAACTACTGACTGAGATATACCTAGTATACAGAATATACCATGAAAGGCCTGATTAACAGTGCCCCAAATTAGCATGAAGTAGTATGGATAAATCTACGCCCATATTCCCAAATATCATTTGTAAATGTTCATTTACAATTACCCATGGACCTTCTGATCTATCAACAATGCAATAATCATGCTTAGAAACATGATTTTTTTTATGTGCAACAAGCTGAAGAGAAAGACAGTGAAGGATAGATAAAATATATTTAGATAGATAGTGAGACTTGAATAAAGAGGTACAAAAACTAGTCCCTAGGTATGATGACCGCAATGTAAAGGGGAACAGTCTTAGTCTAGTGTGATGGACCCCAATAACTTCCTTGGGTCTCCACTCAGATAAGTATCTGAAAAGCACCAAATGTTAGTGAGCTGCTTCCTCACAAGCTGGATTTTTAGATGAGTGGCAAGAATAAGGTATCTCCATTGACACCAAAAAGAATTCTGAGTCATTTCTTAAGCAGTATTTCTGATTCCCAAGGCTCTAATGCATATTAGATTCTCTGCTGGAAGTTACACAGTAGTAAAAGTGCATTTAGGACATGACACACTATTTTCCCCGAACTATATGAATGCAGACTCATGATAAATATTCCCTTGTTTGGCTTCTAAAAGGTTCCCTGGTTTTCCAGCATTGGAAATCCAGACTGGGCAAAGATAATGTTGCTAAGTATACAGTTATTTTCATCAAAGAAGGCAAAAAACAGTCATTAGGAAGAAAAATGCAAGCCCTGTTCTTTCTTTTATTCTGTCAGATATCTTCCCCGATTTAAAGCAGGCCTCAGGCTCAGGCTGAAACCCCAGGCCTAGATCCTCCAGCAGAGAATTGTTGGCCTGGCACTGTTACTCTACTTGGCTACTTATCCTAGTTGTAATTATTTTGAGGATTCAGAAGAAGCACCTAGACATGTCATCTATAGCATGCATGACTGATAGTAATGTTACTTGTCCCCAGATGCCACAGGTTCATCTTACGGAGATAGGACCTGTCCTTGTACATCCCTCATATACCCTGTCTCTGACCTGCACTGTTTTTGGGTTCTCATAAACCAGTTATAGTGTAAACTGATTCTGCAAGTCTCTGGAGCTAGGTCTAGAGTGAATGGAAGGAATATGAATTGGTAGAAGCAATGATTATAATTCAGCTCTTAAAGCCCATTTCAATATTAACAGGGACACCTCCAAAATATAAAACCAAACAATCTGCAAACTGAAGGTGCAGCCCCCTATTTCTCTCTGCCAGTGTCATTAATCCCTACAGAGACACTCATGAGCGGCAGAGGGCTCTGAGGACAAATAGGGACATTGCAGAACCATTAGACAAATGCTTCAGAAGCTATGAAGTTCTGGAATATGCTGCACAAGCCGGTGATCTAGTGTTGGAACCTATGACTTCCTCATAACTAAGGAATTCTTCTAGCAGCCCCTGTTATATCTGTTATATTCTGATAAAAATTGTTTTTATTGTTACACTAAACAACTGTTTTTTCCACAAACCCTCTAAGCTAATCTTTTGTTTCTTGCTCTATACAAATCAGAACATGAATTTTATATATATATATATATACATATATATGTGTGTGTGCGTGATTGTAGATACATGCATTTTAACAGAAGTCAGTAATTATGACAGTCATTGTAAGTTCATTAAGGAAACTCAGAAAGTTTAAATAATCTCTAATTCATTCACCTTATTTTTCACATGCAATAGACAAACCACAAATTCCCTGAATTAATGTGATTTTCCAAAATTAGATTAGAAAATGTATTATCCACAGTTTCCTATTTATAAACACATAGGATTCAATAAAATTATACAGTCATTATTATTTTTGCAAAACTCAATTATTAAACATTTGCTGTTTGATAAAAAAAATGTCCTTCCACTTGGAGTTCAATGTAATGATTTCTCTGCAGGTGTAGTGTGTGCCCTCAGACCACAAAATTCTCAGCCACTTGTGTGAACATTCTAGCTAATGTCAGCTGCTTTCCTGTATTCATCTCTCATAAGTCCTGGTCTCTGTGTTTTGTGTAGTCATGGATTGTTTGTCTCCAAGATTTCTGGTAAAAAATCCTGTTTCTTAAAAGATGGGAATTTTATGTGTCTTTATTTACAATTTTGCAGACAAACGGATGGAGCTAGAAAACACCAATTTGAGTGAGGTAACCCAGACCCAGAATAACAATTATCACATGTGCTCACTCATAAGAGTTTTTTAAATATAAAGCAAAGAAAACCAACCCACAAATCACAATCCCAGAGAACATAAACAATAATGAGGATCTTAAGAGAGACATACATATATCTAATCTATATGTGAAGTAGAAAAAGACATGATTTTCTCAGTAAATTGGGAGCATGGGGACATTGGGAGAGGGTTGAAGGGGAGAAGAGAGGAAGGGAGGGGAGCAGAGAAAAATGTAGAGCTTAATAAAGATCAATAAAAAGAATTTTTTTTAAACAGACGTTAGGCAGCATCTTTTCCCCCATTGTCTTGAAATTGAGGAGATACTCAAGAACTTTTGATTAATTGTATTTTAATAAATATATGAAACATAAAAAATATGCTTGTCATCCTCTCCCTCCCAGGATCCTACAACTCCCCATAGGTCTGGGATGCTAGTCAGTACTGATGCTCCTCGTCAGCAACCTTGCCAATATGGAATCCCCAAGCCATTATCCATTGTTCATCCAAAGTCTTGTATTTCTGTCCCCAATCCCTCTTAATTTAGACTTCCCAATTCATATCACAGACTTGCATGTGCTCATCGTTTGTCTCACTAAGTCAACACACCAATATAATGACCTATCTTGCACCTCTCACTCCCATAACCATTCCCTAAGAGCTGCCACAAAGCCCCACTTGCCAGTAACCTGGTGCTCTGTGTCTCTTCTCCCAGACTCTTTCTGTCTGGAGTCTCTAAAGTTCTGCCTTCACAGTGCAGGGACACATCAGTTGCACAACCTCGCTAGAAAATCCAAGAGTAAATATGTTCCTCTTCTTGACCTCTGTTCTCTTCTCAAAACCCAGTTATCAGCCCATCTATTATCCTGGGCATGATCTACTGATTCACCTACACTCAAATTGCCCAGTGTCCTACTTTCTACCTGACAGATGACCCATGTATGCCTAAGAGAACACATGTATTGACTTTGCAAATCCTTACTATTCCCTGGGCACCTCCACAAGCACCATCAACCACCTCAGGTCTGTAGCTCCTCTCCCAGACTTCAAATATCAGCATTTGAGATGGTTCCATGCTGGATTTACTATCAAGATGCTTCAGTGTAGTTAGATATAAAGTGTGGATAAACCTTCATCACCATTTCTATTTCTAAAGGTTGCCTTGCCAACCCATTTCTTTTATATTCAGTGGTATCTTCCTTAAGCATTTTCTTTGTGGATTTATTTTCAAAACAATTCACTATTTAATGGGTACTATTCTTTGTTCATTTTGAGGAATTGCATACTCAAAATATATACAATATAATCACATTTGTACCATATTTCCCTTTCAGCTCCCAATAATCATCCTCAAAATAAATGTTTCACAACTTATTGACCTCATTAAGTCTAGTTAATGCTGCCCATGTGTGCATGCATGTGTAGCCAGGCACTGTAGAATAAGAAACCTACTAATGATCACATTCACAAAAAGAAAGTTTCTAAGTTTTCAGGAAAGATCTATATCCAACAGATCATCAGTAAGAGTGAAGTCCTGAAAAATAATTTACACAATGGTTTTGACTGCCTTCGTCTTAGGCATGCTTACACAGAAAACAACTGCCTTTATTAGTTCATGATATGAGAGCCATGTCAAGTACAGAATTCAGCAGTTAACAGTGCTCTTCTTTGTGCTCAGCCTCTTACTTCTTTCCATCTACTCTCCTCAGTGTTCTCTGAGTCTTGGAAGAATGTAATTGGAACTGGAAACTGTTATGTCATAAACTATAACAAATATTGAGAAGGACACAGACTACCTGATTCTTTCATATACAGAACCTAGATTTATTGTGTTAAGTGTTCTGGAATCTGCTTTATAGACCTTGTAACTAGAACGCGAGCCCTAGGAAAGGAAGACATCGTAAGTGAGGGGCAAGGAGAATGAAGCACAGGGTAATGTTGGTGCTGTTAAAGCAAAAGCTGGCAGTGATGATAGAAAGTAGATGAGTAGGAGGGAAACCAGACAACTGCTTAAATAACAATAAGTTTCTCCTAAAACTTATCAAAATTCTGGTTTTGACAATTATATTATTAGGTAAATAAAAACTATTCTAACACAAAATAAAGACAGTCATGTGTTGTCTGGAGTAATGGTGACAGAACGTAACACTGGAGTGGGCGTTTAAAGGAATCAAAGAGAGAATGGAAAAAAGTGCATTTGATGCTAATGGAAAAGTGAAAAGAAGTGGAGAGAAAGATTGACAAAGAATATCTCACTTCCAATTCTCCTATAGCATGAGGACAGCATGGTCTCAAAAATAAGTAAAATTCAGAAAATTCCCAAGTGTTCTTGCAACAGATAATGAGTTTTGCTAACAGCATCTGAATATTGTGACCTTGTCAAAGAGCCACATCAGGGAGAATCCATTTCCATGCCAGAAAGTAGGAAAAACTGAGCTCCTGTTTTTAGCCGACATAATTTCATGTTTGTACTAAGATACCTGATGGCAAATATCCACATGTTCTGTGCACACACACACACATAAAGAAACTAACTGGAGTGCTGTGAATTCTTTCTTTACAAGGAAAATGAGAATCCAGAACTACAACTTTATTCAAATTCTATAACTGTCATCGTTGATTTTGATGCCTTATATCTGATGCCTTCTCTCAAGCTCCAACACCAGAGCAACTATAGCAGGAAGACATGCAAATGAGGGTTCTCTGTGCCAATGAAAACCAGCACTGCCCTGACTCTGCAGCTCAGACAGAAGAGCCCAGACCTGAGTTCCCTGGTCCTTCTACTCACAGATCACCACTGATCAGACACCATTCACCATGGACTTGGGGCTCAGTTGGCTTTTCCTTGCCATTGTTTTAAAAGGTAATGGAGACCAGATGCTGTGTGCATCTGTGTATATGAGGATGAAGAAAATTAGATTCTGTGAGAGTTTTCTAATCAGGAATCTCTGTTTTTGCAGGTGTCCAAAGTGAGGTTCAGCTTGTGCAGTCGGGAGGAGGCTTAGTGCAACCTGGAAAGTCCCTAAAACTCTCCTGTGTGGCCTCTGGATTCACCTTCAGTAATTATGGGATGAGCTGGGTCCGCCAGGCTCCAGCGAAGGCCCTGGAGTGGGTTGCATATATTTATGATAGTAATAGCATCTACTATGCCGACGCTGTGAAGGGCCGATTCACCATCTCCAGAGACAATGCCAAGAACACCCTATACCTGGAAATGGGCAGTCTGAAGTCTGAGGACACAGCCATATATTATTGTGCAAGAGACACAGTGAGTGAAAGCTACTGTGAACTCACACACAAACCTCCATGCAAAGTACTCAGGACCAGCAGGTGGCGCTGAGAGCACACAGAGCTCTGGGCCACAGAGTAGCCTTATCAGAGAGGCATAATGAGATGGACTCCTCTGTATCTGGGCTACATCTCCATATCACATTCTAAGATTCTCTCTACAGTAATCTTTGAAGTGTTCACAGTTTTATTCAAATATATATTTTCTATTGTGACATGATTTTCTGTTTGTTTACTGTACTGTTTTTGTTCTCTGCCTCTTTTACTCTCCCTCACTTTCTCCTTCTGACACTGCTCTTCCTCTCTTTCTGCCCCCTCTCTCCCTCTCTTCCTCCCTCCATCCACCCCCGGAACATGATGACATATGATGTATTCCTCTATTAATGCGCAGTATATATTTGACACAGTTTTTAGAACTAGGCCTGAAAATTTGCCAACTGGCTTGACTGGTTGTCCAGTGAGTCCCGATGATAATGCTATAGACACATCCCTTAAATAGGACAATTTCTTGGCTGACAAACCCATTCATTTTGTAGTCATAAAGATCAAAGCTCAAAGTTAGATTCATTCAATTTTTCTTCTGTGGCAAGAAATCGAACTACAGAAGTAGTTTCATGGTCCTGTTACCTTGTATATTCAGAATTCATTCTTACCAGAAGAAAATCATCAAGCAAGGCAGACGTGATTATTTATAGTGAAGTGTATCAGATTATTTTTTTATTTTATTTATTTATTTTTTATTGAAAAATTTCAGCCTCCTCCCCGCCTCCCATTTCCCTCCCCCTCCTCCCACTCCTCTCCCCCTCCTTCCTCCTCTCCCCCTCCCCCCTCCACTCCCCCTCCCCCCAC
>JAGDQN020000098.1:267404-281333 GCA_019206885.2 Microtus richardsoni | reverse complement strand
TTTCCTGAGAAATCGCCACACTGATTTCCAAAGTGGTTGCACAAGTTTGCATTCCCACCAGCAATGGATGAGTGTACTGCTTACTCCACAACCTCTCCAGCAAAGGCTATCATTGGTGTTTTTGATTTTAGCCATTCAGATAGGTGTAAGATGGTATCTCAAAGTTGTTTTGATTTGCATTTCCCTGATCGCTAAGGAGGTTGAACATGACCTTAAGTGACTTTTGGTTGAACTTCTTCTGTTGAGAATTCTCTGTTCAGGTCAGTGCCCTTTTTTTAATTGGGCTAATTAGCATTTTAAAGTCTAGTTTCTTGGGTTATTTATATATTTTGGAGATCAGACCTTTGTCTGTTTCAGAGTTGGTGAAGATCTTCTTCCAGTTAGTGTGTTGCCCTTTTGTCTTAGTGACAGTGTCCTTTGCTTTATAGAAGCTTCTCCGTATCAGGAGGTCCCATTTATTCAATGTTGTCCTTAATGTCTGTGCTGCTGGGGTTATACCCATGCACAAAACTCAAGTCCAAATGGATTAAAGACCTCAATATCAATCTGAACACACTGAACCTGATAGAAGAGAAAGTGGGAACTACTCTACAACATATGGTCACAGGAGACCACTTCCTACATATAACCCCAGCAGCAGGGAGTGGTACGTAGGGAGTGGGGGGGGAGGGAAGCAGGGAGGGACAGAAATTTTTAATAAAAAAAACAGTGATTATTTTTAAAAATCATTTCTTACATATAGGCATATACCTTTGTTTTTAAGGTGTTTAAGGTGTTTAAGGTGTTTGTCTAACATGTGCAAGGTATTAAGGTCAAGAACCAAGTCCAAGTAAAAAAAGATCAGAATTGTAGACAGAAGGATATAATTTCCCACATTAATAGACTTAAAAGAGGTGATCTCATGACTGCAGAGGGAAGGGCAGTTATTAGAGTAGAAAGAGCTGATGGAACAAGGTGGAGATGGAACAAGTTCACAGTGCATTACAAGAGTTTTGTTCTAAATTCACATAATACCAGCTTAGGAACTTGACACACTTCAGCTCTTGACATAGTTCCATAACATGACATCCATGAGATAGTTCTAAACATCTACAAACTATCAGTTCAATCCAGGAATAAGGAAATGTGTGAATGAATGAAAAGCTCATTGCTGATACCGTGTCTGCATATGTGTATGTTTGCATATGACTGTGGAGGCCACATTTTGATTCTCCTAATGTTGATTAGGAGAGTCTTCTTCAAATGTCCATTAACTTATTTTTTGACATAGGCTCTCACACTGAAACTGGATCTCATATGTTTAGATAGAATGGTTAGATATATGTCCCAAAAAGTCTCCTGTCACAATCTATTGACTGATGAGACTATAAGGATAAACCATCATACCCAGGTTCTTTGTTAAGTACTGAGGATCAAACTGAGATACTCATATTGGGAAGCACGCACCTTACTTCCTAGCCATCTCCTTAGTACTGGATATTATCATTATATTGTATACGTTAATAAGAGTACTGCAATCTATAAAAGAAATAAATGTATAATGATTTTAAAGGAGAAATATTTTGGTAATTATGGATTTTTAAACCATTTATTGCCTAGATGAAAATGAAAACCATGAGGTAATTCCCTTCAATGTCCTCAAAATTCTTCCAGTTATGCAACTGGTCAATGTGTGAGAGATGAAGGACCTGGGGAAGGAATGAAATAGAGAAATAGTAATCAGAACATATTTTGTGAAAAAATTTTCAAAAAATAAATAATTTTTAAGACTCTTCATATGCAGGGATCCCTGATTGCTCTTCGAGCTGATGAGGGAGGGGGACTTGATCGGGGGAGGGGGAGGGAAATGGAAGGCGGTGGCGGGGAGGAGGCAGAAATCTTTAATAAATAAATAAACAAATAAATAAATAAAAAAGACTCTTCATATGAATGTCAGGAATAGTGATGCATGCATTTAATCCAGTTACATGGGGTCAGTGGCTAGAAAAGATTTCATAGTTCAATATCAGCTTGGTCTACATAGTGAGTCCAGCCAAACAAAATGTGCCAGTCAAAGGAACATAAGAAAGAAAGTCAGCCCTCTACCAGTGAATATGTTTTTGAATGTACATTTAATGGGTGTCTGCATGTGTGTGTGTTTGTGTGTGTGTGTTTGATAATGTGTTTGTGTGTTGGGATATGTGACTGTATTTATAAGTGTGACTGTATGTTTGACTGTGTTTGCCATGTCTGTCCTCTAATCAAAAGAATTTTAAATTATTCCAGACTATATTTTTTTATCTGATGAAAACCATGCCCAAAGGCATCATTGGAAGAGAAGGTATAATATCATCTTAGCCCTCAGAGATCATTATAGAGAATAATCAAATCATGTAAGAAGGCAGGAGACTGAAAGTGGGGACTGAATCAAAAATCACACAAAAATAATGCTTACCAGCTTGCTCTCCATGGTTGTTCAGCATGCTTTCTTATACAACCCAGCAACACCTGTTCAGGAATGGCCCTTTCTAATCTGCCTAAGCCTTCCAAAATCAAATTTTTAATCAAGAAAATGCCCTACAGTCTTGCCTGATACTAATCTGTTGGAGGTATTTTCCCACCTCCTACATTCTTCCAGCCTCCCCTTCCTTAGTGTTCTCTGAGACTTGGAGGAACATGAATAATTCTTAAGTCTCTGATGTATTGATTGTGTTTATTAGATTTGTGCTCCAAACACCTTACCTTTCTTTGTATCTGGGTTCTCAAGCCATGCACCATTAAATATCGAATCACCCAGTCCCAGGTAGGCTTTGTACTACTACTTATAGATAAAATATTTTAAATTTATTGCTGTGTTGGTTGCTTTACTATTTTGTGAAATATTCCTAATAGGAAGCCACTGCAGAAACAAAGGGTCTATTTGAGTGAAGGTGTTAGGGGCACAGTCCATCATGACAGGAAGGCATGGCACACAGGACTTCTCACACTGCACCTGCATTCTGCACGTAGAGAATAAATCAGATAGAACTGGTGTATAAGAATTCAAGATCCACACCCAGTGACACAGTTCCTCCTGAGGCACCACCTCTCAAGCATCCCACAGCATCTCTAAAGAGCACCATCAGATAGAGAACAAAGTTTAAACACATGACCCATTGGAAGCAAGTCCACTTTCAAGTGACTACACATGCTCAAATAGTGTATTTATTCAATTAAAGTTTTGATATTATTTACATTACCTGAGTGAAATGTATTATAAATTATGAATTTTTAAGCCATTCTTTGTATATATGAAAAAGAATGCCAAGAGTTCAATACTTAAATGCCTTTACAAATGGTCCTAAGACCTCTGCTTGTCATTATTTGGATCAGATGGATGCTGGGGAGACTATCAGATGAGATGAGGGCAGGAAAACAGTGCTCAGAATACACTCTGTGGATAAAGAAACTACTTTCAGTGAAATTGAAACATTATATTTTAAAAAAAATCTGTGTTTGACAGTCAGGCACAGTGCCACATACCTTTAATCTTGGCACTAGGAAGACAGAGGCAAAAGCATGTCTTGAAATTCAAGACTAGGCTGGTCAACGGTGATTCCAGGCCAGACAGAGTAGACCTGTTGAAAGTTCCATCCCTGTAACTATAAATGGAGATGTTTCTGAGTCTGGCTTTGGTGCTATGTGTCAGTTTGTGAGTGTGCATGTATGAGGGGGGTGTGGTTGTTTGTGTGTAATGGGATTTTGGACTGCATCTGTGTTTGTAACTATTCTTTGTAAGTGTGTGAATTGGGATGTTACTTATCTGGGAGTGTGAATATGTGTGTGCTTGGGATTATGTGAATGCGAGTGCATGTGTGTTGGGATTGTGATTGTATCTATAAGTATGATGTTTGGTATGTGTGTTTGTGTGTATTCAGATATTAGAACTTATCTGTAAGTGTTACTCTGTGTTGTGTGTGTGTGTGTGTGTGTGTGTGTTTTGGAATGTGGAACTGTATGTGTAAATGTGATTCTATGTGGCTGTGGTTGCAGTTGTGCAGTCTATTACCTCTCTCACATCCACCCTCTCATCAGAAGCATTTTATGCCCATGCTCCTCATATGTGAACTTCTGAGTCCTTCACACCATGTCCCAGGAACACTAAGTCCACCCAAATCAAGGTCTCACAGTCAGAAATCTGATGTTTCAAAAAGCTTCCCAAGACAGTGCTCATCTCTTCTCTGAGTCAAGATAACTGTTCCATGGTCTATAAATATAAAATCCATCTGTGCTGTGTTTTTATTGATTGTCTTCCAGAACTTTAGTACAATTTAGATTCCCCAGGTGCAGAAGGAAACCACAATTAAGTGAAAGGGATTTATTGATATGTTATTCCAGGTCAAAATATAAGAAAATAATGAATAAAGGAAGGAAGTTTAAAAAAAACAGAGACATTTGCAAATCCAAGAGGAGGCTCAGGCTTGCATTGGCCTCAGTAGAGGGAACAAATTCATTGTCATCACCCCAAAATAATATTTTAGATACATTGACTACAGTACATATCTGTTCCCATGGTCTTGTCACATGCATGCAAGAGAGTGTAACTCATGGCAGTATGCAAAAAAATGGCTGGAGACCTTGGGTAAGATGGCAGGGGAGCTGAGTGTCCAGGTGGTATTCTCATCTTGTGTTCCTTATGCAGTCCACAGGGAGTATGGGGCAAGAAGCAGGTGTGGACCATATATAACAACAATGTGATATGGTAACAAGCTCAGCAAGACAAGAACAAATCCTAGTTATGATAACAGGGAAGGAAGCAGGAAATGTGCTTGAGTCACCCATGAGAAAGCAAGTTTGAAAACATGAGATGATATCTGACACTGGCTTTGGGTCTCAAAAATATCACAACATACAATAGTAAAGAGTCTGACAATGTATGCACATTGGTTCAATAGTGCTGTGAATGTTTTGGGAATGACTAAATATTTCTTATAGGATTTAAGGCCCACTCCCAAAAACTTGAAATTATATCCGCTTCCAAGAACCAGACCAGTAATCCATCACATGGTAGATCATAAGCTCTAGGAGAGAATTTATCACTATTATTCTGTTAAATGAACATTGTATTAAGCAACCCCTTAAAAATTTAAAATTTATGCTATATATCATTGCATTTCTACAGCTAAATCAAAACTTTGATTTTTGGAGGTATTGATTAATACAGAGACCTAAAACTAGTCCACATTTAGAGAATAGGAGGCCCTGAAGTCCTCAGTCTAAATGGGACATTTCAACCATTCCTTCACTTTCCAAGATTTGGGGATCAATAATAGAAGAGAAATAAAAAAGAGCTTTAAGGGGCAGAATGAAGGGACAATGTCAGTGAAACAGTGTTTTCCAGGCATGGCAAGGCTGCCACAGTTGTGAACTCACAGCATCTATAACTACATCCACAAGATCACACTAACCACCATAGCATGTGGTATCTAACTCATGAACTCACAGCATCTGTAACTGCATGCACAGAATCATATGAGCCAACAACCTAGCATGGAATGTCTCAATAATGAAGTTACAGCAGCTGCAACTGCATGCACAAGATAACACAAGACTGAGGGGCCACTGGCATGGCATCAGGATTTATCTCTAATGCATCTACTGTTTTTTTGGAATCCTATCCTCTTTGGATGTACACCTTGCTCAACCTAGATATGGTAATGAGGGCCTTGGACCTGCCACAAGGCAATGTGCCTTACCCTCTCTGAGGATTAGATGGGGGTAGGGTGGGAGGGTGTATGGAGGTAATGGGAGCAGGGGAGGAAGTGGGAACTTGGATTGGTAGTTTTTTTTTAAGAAAAAAACTAATAAATTTAAAAAACTAAATAAGTGAAGGACTCCACCAGTTCTTAGTTGGATGAGAAGATGGTCACAGATAAATTTGCCTACCAAGTTATTTGATATTTACCACTGTTCCTTAATCATTTGCTTTCTGAATTTATTGTTTTGAGCCTCAGTTATATAGTTCATATTATTTTCCTTTATTCATTAGGATCTCTACGTGTGATATTATTTCATCCAGATCCTCCTAAATATGGCAAGCATGGGGCCATATCAACCTTATACTTATTTAAGCACAGTAAGTGCTGCCCATGTGTGCATGTGTGTGAACCCATGGACTGCAATATAGGAAGCATACCAGTGACCATACCCTCAAAAAAGAGGGACTATGTCCCTTGTCCAGAAAATACATTTCCACCTGCTCCTCTATAAGAAGCAGGGTCAAGGAATTATCAGACCTATCTATACCAGGCTGGTTTGGCCATAGTTAGGATTATCCAGACAACAGCAGCCATTATGAGTCCATGATTGCAATATCCATGACATGTCCAGAAGACAGTATTTCACAGCACCCCTCCCTGTGTTCCACTCCTCACATTCTTCTCACATCCTCTTCATCAGTGTTCTCTGAGCCTTGGAGGAAGTTGAATAATTTTGAAAATCTTTTATCACACAACATATTGAAGATTGGGAAGGACATTTTCTGCCTTATTGAAAATCCAGATTGTGTGTTTGAGATTCTGTGTATGTGGTTTTCTGACTTCTGTTTTGTAGGCTCAGAAATAGAATGGAAGTCAAGACAGGAAAAGACATTTTAAGTGAGGGGCAAGAAGGAAGGAAATGGCAGAGGTTAGGACATAGGTTTTAATTGAAATGTTGGGTGTAATGAGAGAAAGGGGATGAGCAAGTAGAAAGCATGAGAATTCAGAAAAATAAAAACAGTGTCTGACAATAACAAACTGATGACAAAGTTCTGTGTTTTGTTATAAAACTTATTAAGTGCCTTCATTATGCTGATATAAATATGCAGAAATAAAAACTGACATAAGACAACATGAAGACAACCATGTGTTGCCTAGTATCAAGTTGGGAAAAAGAAAGGCACAGGGGGAAGTAGAAAGTGATCATAGGAAAAATTTCAGAATGCAAAAGATTACATGCCGCAAATATAAATATATCAACATAGCAATCACTGATAGGAAGAAAGACAAACACAAGGAACATTTCATTTGCAAACTTCCTGTGATCATAGGACAGAATTTCTCAGAATTGAGGAAAAATCAGAAAAGTCTCAAGTGTTTCTGTCACTGAGAAGGAGTTTTACTCAGAGGCAGGTGTCACCCTACCCAAATTCCATCTCAGGAAGAAGCCATGTCCAGCAGAGACAAAGGAAAAGACAGATAATATCTAGAAACACAGCAGTGTGGAGCTTTTCAATTTCACATTGATCCTAAAGAGACATGACAGTGTGGAAACACAAAAATTTCTATGCATATGGTGAAAAGGGAACTAAGTACAGTATAGTGAATCCCTAAGAAAGAAAATGTTTACCCAGAGCTACATTAATGCTTCAATTTCTGTAACTGTCATCAGTGTGTATGATGACTTATATCTGCACAGAGTACTGCCTTCTGCCCAGGTCCAACTACAGAGCCTGCTATAGCAAGAAGATATGCAAATAAAACTTATTTATTTCCATAAAAACTATGCCTGTCCTGACCCTGCAGCTCTGGCAGAGGAGACCAGCCCTGGATTCCCAAATCCTCCCAGTCAGGGTTCAGCGCTGAACACAGGCCACTCACCATGGACTTAGGGCTTATACTGGTTTTCTCTGTCCTTATTTTAAAAGGTAATTCACAAATATGAGATGTTGTGTGTACATGAAAAAGAGAAAAAAATGTCTTTTGTGTCAGTTTTCTAACCAGAATTCTTTGTGTTTATATGTGTCCAGTGTGAAGTACAGTTGTTGGAGTCTGGGGGAGACTTAGTGCAGGAAAGTCTCTAAAACTCTCCTGTGAAGCCTCTGGATTCACCTTCAGTAGTTATGCAATGAGCTGGGTCTGCCAGGCGTCCGGAAAGGGTTTGGAGTGGGTCGCAACCATTAGTAGTGGTGGTAGCACCTACTACACCGACGCTGTGAAGGGCCGGCTCACAATCTCCAGAGACAATGCCAAAAACCCTCTGTACCTGAAAATGAGCAGTCTGAAGTCTGAAGACACAGTCATGTATTACTGTGCAAGCCACACAGTGAGTGAATGCTACTGTGAGCTCAGACAAAAACACCACTGTGGGGAACACAGGACCAACAGGGGGTGCTGAGAGCATTTAGAAATCAGGGTCAGAGAAGAGCCTGTAGGGAGAAGAATGGAAGACTGGACTTCTCTGTGGCTGCACTGCCTCTCCATATCACACTTAGCCATTTTCTCTACATGTATAACGTGTAATAATCCTTGAATTTCCAAATGTTTTTCCAATTTCTTTTTCCTGTTGGGTTGTGTGTGTTTATTTATTACAGTGTTTTTCCTTGTTTCCCTTTAACTCTATCTGTCTACCTGTCTCTCTCAATGTCTCACTCTCTCCCTCTCCCTCTTTCTCTCTCTCTTTCTCTCTCTCTCACACTTTCTCTCTAACTACTCTCCATTTGTGTGTGTGTGTGTGTGTGTATTTATGTGCTGACATATGATGCTGAACAGCTTCTGTGTTTCTCTTTTCAATGTGTGGCAGACACTGTTACTCATATGTACAGTCTGCTCTCATTTTTACCTTTTAATTCAGGTGTGTGAGTTGAACATGAATAGTGAGATTCCAGCACATGCTGTAGTTCAGCTACACAGTAGTCTTGAGAAGGTCATGGAGTCCAGACTCAGATAGGGGTCACCAGCTGAGGGAAAAGTTTCCCTCTACTTCTCCTTGTCCTCTTCCTTCTGTTTTCTTCGTTTGGTTTGATTTATCCACAATACCCCAATATTCTTGAGATCCATGCCCAGTATATTGATACATTACAGAATCAGTTATAAGTGCTGGGCATCAAGGAAAAAGAATTTGCTGTTTCTGGTGTATTTGTTAGTAGTGCATAAATGCAGGCTTAAAAAATTATTTTCAGTAGAATAATGTGATGTTTTAAAAGATTGATCTAGACTTGAAGCTCTGTTGTAAAGTATGTTGGGACCATGTGAAATGTCTTAAGTTTAAGAACCAAACTCTCTTAAAAGTAGGAATTAAGCACTTAGGAAAATATCATTTCTTACTATTAGAAACTTAAATGAGCCATTCTCATTGTTGGAAAAGGAATGGAAGTCCTCAGAATAGGAAATGCAGTTGTAAAGTTGTAGAGAAGGAACAAGTCTACAGGAGTTCATATCTTGACTTCCATAGCAAGCAGTTCATTCAAGGTATGCAACATCCATGACACAGTTTTAAATAACTATTAACCTTGAATACAATGCAAGGTAATGAAAATGTTTGGATGGCTTTAAAACCTAACTGTCTCGACTGTGTGTGCAATGTGTACGGTTTGCACATGTATCTGAAGGCAAAAGTTGAGATTGAGTAGGTTTATTGGTTCATTTCTACCTTATTTTTGAGACAGGATCTCACAGTGAACCTGGAGCACAAATGTGCAGATAGATTCTTGGAATGGCAAGTTTTAGAGAACCTCCAGTTACAACCCCCTCCAGTGCCGGAATTATAGGATAAACAATCACACACAGCTTCTGAGCTAAGTGTTGTGGATCAAGCTAAGATACTAATACTGGATGGCAGGCTTCTTACCACTGAGCCAACTGTTGTGCCCTAGATACTATCACTATACATTGATAAAAGAATTGTAATATATAAAAGCAAATACATGTATTGTAAAAAAAATTTTAAAAGGGAAAATGCATTGCCAATTATGGATTTTTAAACTATTAACTGTCTATGTGGAAATGAATGACGTGAGTCCTCATACATAACCCTTAAAAATTACCATTATGGAATTCTGGAAATGGTGAAATGGGTAGGATTTGCAAAAGAAGAGAGAATGTACATAATTATCAGAATATATTGTATTGAAAGTTTTTCAAGGTAATAAATTCTTTAATTATCGACATCAGTGCATTTGATGGTAGGGCATGGTGAAATACAGTGTTAATACATTCAATATATAGAGAGAAGCAAAAAATTCTCTCATACCTTGGTCTATTTGGAAAGTCCCCACCACCTAGATAGATGACCCTGTCAAAAATCAAAAAAGTCATTCCTTCTACCATTGAATGTGAGAGTGTTTCTGACTGTGGGTGTGAAGGATTGGTATGGGACTGTATCTGGAAGTGGGAATCTCATTCTCTTTGTGTGTATCTGTCTGTGTATGTAGGAATGTGTGGCTGAGGTTACAGAGGGTTGAAAATGACTGATGAAACATTTAATAATAAAGATCACCTCTCAAATAGAAGATAATTGTAAATAATGTGTGACTTTACAATCAACTCATTCCCTTTGAAATGACTTTTGCTTAGTGAATTCCTTCTAGGCAGATTCACAGGAACAGAAACCCAGAAATCAAGAGAGAAATCAAGACATAATACAGATGCAAACTATCTCTGCAGTAGACAATGTCAAAAATATGTGAGTAATAAGTTGACCTATACCAACTTTCCAAATGTAGTATCAAAAATGTGTCTTTATTTCTCTGATATTCCTTCCCTGATTTTTGTAACCACAATGAAAATATCAGACAAACCCAAGATGAGACAAACTAAACATGTCTGAAAAGTATTCTTTATCTTACTGAACATAGCGAATAAGGAGAACTCAGCACTCATAGTGTTTGTTTCCCATCAGTATTTGCAAGAATGACTGTCTGACATATGTTAAGTTCTAGCTGCCCCACTGCCACTCACAGTAAATATAATGTGCACAACAAATTGAGGAACATAAAATGTGGGATTCCGATAAAGGAAGTGGTGGATGTTCTTTGGGATCTGACAGGGCAGGTTGGGTATAGCTCATTTCCCTTCCCTGGTGATTTACATTAATTACTAAGGCATGGGACAAAGCCCTTCAGTCCCTTGTCCTCTATGATTATCCTCACCACAAGGCAAACAGTTCCCAGTGTTCAAGTACACCCTGCTTCCATGTCTTGTCATCACATAGGTTTCTATGTCTTTTTATTACTTCATCTCACATAATGCTCAAGCCTGGCTGGATGCTACTTCTTTTCATGAGGTGTTGTGAACTGCTGGATTTGCATCCATCGACAATGCAATAATCATAAAACATGGGTTCTTATGTGCTACAACCTGAGGACAGAGAAAGTGAGAAATATAAAAATACAAAGAGAAAAAAAAAAGACTGATGTAAATAAAGATGCTCAAGGACAAGTGCCCAGGTATGGGGTCCCTAATTAGGAAGATAAATAGTCTGAGCCTAATAACATCAGATCCTTGTCAGTCACTTGTGTTTTTTCCCAATGAACACATGAGATCACACATAGCAAATAATAGTAATCACAAGTTATCTTCTAGATGAGGGGTAAGAATAAGATGACTCTACTGACACCAAAAGAATAAATTCTAAGTTTTCATAAGTATGATTTCTGATCCCTATGAGCCCCAATTCCATTCAAAATCCAATTTATGAATTTTCAGAGACTTTCAAATAAGTGATACACCATTCTACTGTCATTGATTGAATGTGGACTCACCCTAAACGTTTTCTTCTTTGCCTGGCAAATCTGCACAATGCAACTCAAAATATTTCTAGTTTGTCAGGGACTGGAAACCTAGACAGAACCAGGAAAATGTTCCTGAGAATCCATTTCTATTTCTACTAAGAAACAGGAACTAAATGTGAGTCACGTGAAGGGGAAATGGAAACCTCCTGTGCTTCCTTTTACACTCTCAGGAACCTCTCCCAATTCAAAGAAGCTTCAGGCTCATGAAGAAAGTTAAGGCCTAGCGGAGGGGTCCATCTTCTTCTCACTGGAGCCTCCAGCTCAGCATGACTGTCCTGATGCTATTCCTCTTCCTCATGAACTTTTAAACATGTAAGTGTTTCAGGGTTTAAGGAGAGAGACACAGGTTCATCATCTATGAATTTTATGACTAATGATGCTGTTAGTTGTCTCTAGTGACCTGTCCCAGACCCTCATGAAGGAGTCAGGAACTAATCAGGTGCAGCCATCACAGACCAGACCTAGACCCTGTCTCTCACCTGCACTGTCTCTCTGATCTCAGAACCAGCTGCCATGTACAGACTGGGTCCACCAGCCTCCAGGATAGGGTCTGGAGTTAATGAAATAATATGGTATAATGAAAACACTGATTATAATTCAGTTCTCAAACCTAGAACACCATCAGCAGGGACACCTCCAAGAGCCAAGTCTCCTTAAAGCTGAACAGTCTGCAAACTGGAGACACAGTCATATATTTCTTTACCAGAGACACAGTGATGGACCTCCAGTGTAAACCTGTACAAACCTTCCTACAGAGATCTCAGTGCCAGCAGGTGGTATATAGGCCCAATTGAGGCTCCCCAGCACTAACAGAAGACATTTCAGTGTGCTAAATCACAGCAGGTACACAACCCATGAAGAGTTGGCTTCTCTGTTCCTTGGCTTGCTATGTGCATCAAAGTCGTGTTTCTCATTGTACTCTTCTAAAATTTAGTCTGTACTGATCTATAATGCATCTGAATATTTTTGAAGTCCTGTTTTTCACTAAAATTTATTTTTCTATGTAATTTGCAATCTCATCTGAACAAGATAGATACCATCTCGCAGGGCAGACCTGGCCAGGCTGCGGGCATCAGGATGTATCTTGAAGAGACTCGAGTATCATTGGGAATTGGGGGGGGGAGGTCCTTCAATTCAAAATAGAGCTTCATTTAATTCTCCAGTTAGAGTAGAATTTAGGATTTCTGTTGGAGCCAATGGATTATGCTGGAATACCCTGGTAGGACCTATAAACCATTAACTTTGATTTCGTCCACTCTCTACATCACCCTCACATAAAACATGAACATGGATTTCATCATTGACCCAGGCTATGCTCTGGTACTCAGACAATAGAGGTCCTGCAGCTAGAGATAGCTGCTGCAGGAGCTCCTTCCACTCATTCAGCCAATAGCCTAAACGGTTGTGTGTTGTGGGCTATCCTCCATCCTATTATTGGAACCTTCTGATTGATCTCACTGTAGAAGACCAAGTGGGTATTCAAAGCAAGAGATAACATTTGTCAACTCAAATGTGATGAAAATAAGGATCTGTTGTTGGTCTGCTCACAATGTCATGGAGTCTACAGCATAGCACTCCTCCTCATTCTCTGGGTCTTACATGTTCTCCACCCTCTCTACTGAGGTATTCTTTTGACAGGGAGAAGGTGACATAGATGCCCACTAGACCAGAGCACATTCACTTATTCTAAGCAATTTGAAAAATTAAGTGTCTCAGAATTAAGTGTCACTCTACTGCAAAAGAAGCGTATCCAATAAAAGCTGAGATCAGAACTATGTATTTAAACATAAATATTTATAATATATTTTCCAGTATGTCCAGTCATCAAGATGACTGTAGTAGGTTCTTATCTAAAAACTGTGACCTCCCCAAGCCTGAGGGTTTAGAGTATCAGCCATGAGTGCATTCCTGTATTAGGCCATCTTCAGCTTGATTCCTCAAACTTCTTGTAATAATGTCTTCAGCAATATCATCTTTTATCTATTTCTGGTAGGAAGCTAGAGTCAATGTTAATAACTTGTTTTGTTTGAGGAGCCTTGTGTCTTTCATTATTAGTAATCTCCCATCCCTGGCACAGAGCATAAAATAATGCACAGGTCTTGAAGTTCATTTAAAGGTAAGGAATATGAGTAGTCAAGCTTCATCTCTATTAGTGACTGTTAGCCAAACTTGAGGAAATTGGATGGGAGCCTTGATATATGGTAAAAAGTGATACTTGAAACTTGGACTAGATCCCACCTCTCCTGAAACACATTTTCATCTCCACACACAATGAAGAAACAGTTTATTCCATAATTGAATTTTGTTAAGATGGAGTAAATGACCATACAGTAGTTTGGCTAAAGAGATGATAGATAGATAGATAGATAGATAGATAGATAGATAGATAGATAGATAGATAGATAGATAGATAGATAGAT
>JAGDQN020000098.1:253905-267304 GCA_019206885.2 Microtus richardsoni | reverse complement strand
GATAGATAGATAGATAGATAGATAGATAGATAGATAGATAGATAGATAGATAGATAGATGAGAGAGAGAGAGAGAGAGAGAGAGAGAGAGAGAGAGAGAGAGAGAGAGAGAGAGAGAGAGACCATCAATGTGAGCCCTAATACAGTATGCCATGACTGGTTCCCCGTACCAGTAATGGGTGATTGGTTGAAGCAAAGGGTGGTAAATTCAATATACTATTCCTCATATTCTAATGTGAGGAGGGAATTTTTTTGCTGTCCTTCAATGCTTTTCCTGGACTCTAGTGCCTGGCTATTCCATTCTCTATACCACCAACCACAATCTGAAGCTTGGTGTTTATGCTGAAACCCTGAGAAGTAGAATCAAAACCAGAATTCACTGGAGAAAGCATTGTTTAGACTTGACTCCAAGTCAAGCTGTCAAATAGTGAAGCAGGGATAAATGGTGGTAAGGATATCACTTCTGTAAATACACAGGGCTGTATACGTGATCTCAGACTCCTCACCCTGAGTCCTTGCAGTTGGTGCATTACAAACCTCCTCCCATCATGCTGTCACACACATGCCCAGTGTAGGCTGTGAGCTAGGTCACTGTATAAAGAAAGAATTGGTTCCATTGAGAGGTGGTATGGGATGTTGAGAGTCTATCTAGTTTCACCAGCATCACTCAGTGAAATTGGAGCAGGGTGGATGCGGACCTCCTATAGCAAGAAGAACTAAGGGAAATGTGAACACATGATAGGCTTTTTAACATGAAAGAAAATCAGGAATTCTCTATGGTTCAGTCAAATCAGTAATACCAAAAGTACAAGAGAATCCTGGGCACTGCCCTAGAGCATATTCAGACTAACTACCAGACGGTGGGTCTTTAAGAAGGAAGATAGGTACAGTCATAGATGTACAGTAACACTAAAGGGTTACTTTATAATAACACTAAAGACCACATGCATCAATAATGTTGGGCCATTTATTTCATCTTGAAAGGAATGTGGGGAGTCATTTTTTACCCCCTGACTTGTAAAGAAAAGGCTGGCTTTCTGCATGGACATTTATCTTCCAGATCTGTTATATTTTTTACTGGGCTGTGGGATCTCATAGCTGTCTCACACACATTCCTGACCTTAGTGCAAAAAGGAGTGTTGTCTATCGATGAGGCTTTTGGGACTTCTCCTGTGACTGGTGACAACACCCCAAGGTGATTGTTATCATTTTACACATATGTCATTCTAGAGGTTTTAACAGGAGGTAATTGATAGTGGCTATATTTTTTTTATACTCAAGTGTGTTGTCCCAGGTGAAGCTTCAGGAGATAAGACCTAGACTGATTAACTCTCACACTCATTTTCCCTCAGCTGCATTGTCAGTGGTTACTCTATCACCAGCCTGGGCCTGGATTTGACAGCTCCAAGGAAGGTCCTTGAGAGGGTGAATGATGTAAGTAGTGGTGGGTGATTGTGGCACCATTTATAGTCCTTCCTACAAGAGCCAACGTTTCATAATTAGTGAAACATCTGAGAACCAGTTCTTATGAAACTATACTCTGTGACCACTGAGGACACTGCTATGTATTGCTGTGAAAGATACACAGTAAGGGCACTTCTGTGTGAGCCCAGGCACAAACCTTCTTGCAGAGAAACTTATGACCAGAAGGGCAAAATAAGCAGACAACAAACCCAAGAATTCAAATTCAGAACAGACATGAAGAAAATACTGGGAATTTTCTCTAGTCTTTATTCTCATATCTTTTGGGACCTTTTCACACAGAATATATTTGCAGGTACTGGCTGTGTGCAAGCTCTATGAGATAGGATGAACTTCACAGAATGTGTGCACATACAGATGTATCAGAGTGTCCAGTTATGTTTGCTGCTGATCCTTAGACGTGATTACTTACTGACATTACAAGGTTTAATTTCAAGCAAATGTTACAGTAAAAAATATTATATGTGCATCCAATCTTAAGAGAAATGTGGAAAGAAAGTTGAGTATGATTCCACAAAACACGTCGTGATCAGAAAGAAAAGATTCCCAAGTCTATGCCTGTGTTCTGATTTATACAAATATCATCTATTCATACATTCATCATATATAATATACACATATGATTCAACTATGTATATACCATTCACATATATAGTAGTATACTCATCCACAAATCAATAGCTATACCTGCAAATGAAATGAATCTCCATCCACCAGCAGCCATCTATGAATGCAGAGAGTCCATGACTGTTCACTGCGAAGAACAGACAACTGTGTGAGTGCTTGTCCACAGACAGAATGTCTATATCAAAACTCCCACATCCCCCATTTCCCTACTCTTCCATATTCCCCCCACAAGGCACAAGGAAGATCACTGAAGAGTGGGTTGAAAGAATGAAAGTACCATAAAATGGGGAGGATTTCTGTGATATGGTTACCTCTGGACCTCACATGGTCATTACACACATAAAATGTTATATGTTCCTGTACAAGATATGTAAAAAACCAAGCCAGTTAAATGGTCCAGCATGTAGAGGAGAGGGGCTGTAAATGCTACACAAAACTGAGATTCTGAATATTTTTACTGAGATAATTATATTTCAAAATTAAAATATTTTAAATAACTAGAACACAAAAATCTTCAAAAAATCAAAGTACAAAGGTCACAATACTATGAGGAAATATACTATTGGTGTTTTCCCAAGGAGCATATACTAACACTGTTTTGTTTACTTGTAACAATATGTTAGTGCTTCTCTCAGCCTTGGTCAGCGAAGCACCTTCTGAAGTGTATGATATGTAAAGCATGGACCCATGACTGCCCTAATACTGAAAATAAGTTACTGTTGAATACTCACCCCAAACAAACATATTATGTATGTTCTGAAGCCCAAGAAAGGTAGCAAGAGACTGCTGGAGGAATGTGATAGAGTTGGCTGCTGCCTTTTAGATCCAGTGTAGCCATAACAATTATGCACATATAGAAGAAAAACATGTTGCAGACAAAGGAAATAAAAGGAAGTGATTGAAGAGAGGATGTGGAGAGAGTGAGAGGGAAAAGGAGAGAGGAAATGAGGAAGCAGAAGTTTAGCAGGGAGGCAGGGAGGGTGGGGAGGAATGAAAGGAAAGAAGAGACATGAGAGTAGGAGGGGCGAGAAATTGTCCTCAGAAGTGAGTAGCAGGGGAAAGAAGGTAGTGGGAATGACTGATTCATAGATTAGCATGAATAAGTTTTATTCTTTCTAAATTTTCATAAAAATTCTGCTTCTGCAGTAAATTCTTGAGTAAGAGGTCACATACCAGTTCTCCTGGATAATATGAAATATATGCAATTATTCCTGTGATCTTTCTCAAGATCCAAAACGCACAATAAAAAATCAGACAAACCAAAGATGAGACACACTGAACATAATGTCTGAAAATGTTCTTCTAACAAAGAGTGCATCCTGAACAAGAGAGACAAACCACTTACAGGGGTGGGTGCCCTTCATAGGCACAGAATGGCGGGCTTCCCAGTGTTAAGATCTGTCTCCACCACTGCTACTCACATACAGATTATGCTCAGAGGAAAAAGAAACACAACATCTGGGGTGTCCAATATGAAAAAAAAATTGGTGGATATACTCTGGGGTTTTCTAATCAGGTTATTTTGAGTTATTCTCTGCCATTTCCTGATGGCATGAGAAAAAAGCCCTAAATCCCCTTTCTCAATGGTGATCTTCACAGCACGACAAACAGTTCCCATTGTTCAAGCAAGTCCTCTCCACTACTTGCCATCACTTAGGGTTCTCATTCTTTTTATTGCTTCAGGCAACACAACTCTGAATAGTGGTCCCACGCAACTGTTTTTTATGAGATATCATAAAGAGGTGACCCTCCATCCCTCACCAATGCAGCAATCATATTTAGGAACCTGCATTTGCAATGTGCTTCAAGTGTTAAAGAGTCAAGGAAGGAAATAAAAGTACATAGTGACAGAGACACAAACAAACAGAGACTAGGAACTATCTTATCCAAGTGTGGTGTCCCTAAATTGGCAGGTGAATAATCTGAGACCACTTATGTGGATGGAAATCAATCCCAAGAATCTCCTCTCAGATAAAAAATTAAAATCATATGCACTAAATGTTTGTGAGTTGCCCCCTCACAAATTGGATTTTCTAGGTGAGTGATAAAAAAATTAACTTCAATGACAACAGAAAGGATTTCAAGTAGTTCCTTAATCCTGATTTCACACCAGGAAGAGGCTGAAGTGCATCTTGACTAAATTCCATCTAAACACTCTGTTGGGATTTACAGGGATATGCACTGAGGATGTGGTATCCTCTGTTTTCTGCACAGCATGAAACTTCCACTGAGAGGAAGACAGACAGTAACAAGAAGCATCACATTTACAAACTTCATGAGGCTGTAGGACAGCATCTCGAAGAACTGAGAAAAATTCTCCCTCCTCCTGCTCTTCAGCTGGACCTTGGGAGCTCAGTCCAGTGCTCTCATGTGGGTCTCTGTCTCCATCTGTCACCTGATGAAGCTTCTATGGTGATATTCATGATAGTCATCAGTCTGACATGGGATCAGTAAGGACTGTGAGGGTTTGGTTCACCCACTGAGACAGTGTTCCTGAGCTAATGGGAGCTCACCAACTCCAGCTAGACTGGAAATGAACAAGCATGTGATCAAACTGGATCCTCTGAATGTGGTTGACAATTGGGGCAGACTGAGGGGCAAATGATAGTGGCATTGGGATTTGTCTCTTCTGCATGTACTGGCTTTTGGAGATCCTATTCTTTTTGGATGCATACCTTCCTAAGCCTGGATGTAGTGGGGAGGACCTTGGACTTCCCATAGGGCAGGGTGCCTTACCCTCTATTAGGACTGAAGGGGGTTGGGAGAGGGAAAATCGGGGAGCAGGAGGGAAGTGGGAGGAGTGGAGGTAGTGGGAATTTTGACTGGTATTATTTTTAAAGTAACAAAAAAAGAAAAAAAAAGAACTGAGTAAAACTACCATCAGTAGATTCTCAAGTGTTCCTAAAACAGTGAAGGAGTTCTACTTAGAAGCAGGTGTGACCTTATGCAAGACTCACCTCAGGAAGAAGCCATGTCCAGCAGAGACAGAGGGACAGACAGAGCTAATATCTAGAAACACAGCTGTGTGTGGAGCATTTTATTTTCACATTGATCCTAAAGAGACGTGACAGTGTGGAAACACAGCATTCCCTGTGCATATAGTTAAAAGGGAACTAAATATAGCATGGTGAATCCCTAGCAGAGCTACGTTAATGCTTCCGTTTCTATGACTGTCAGCAGTGTGTATGGTGTTTTATATCTGCGCTGAGTACTGCCTTCTGTCCAGGTCCAGCTACAGAACATGTTATGGCAGGAAGATATGCAAATAAGGCTTATTTGTGCCCATAAAATCCAGCCCTGCCCTGACCCTGCAGCTCTGGCAGAGGAGACAAGCCCTGGATTCCCAAAACTTCCTAGTCAGGGTTCAGCACGGAAGACAGGACACTCATCATGGATTTATGGCTCATATTTGTTTCGTTTGTTCTTATTTTAAAAGGTACTTCATAAAGATGGGATACTGTGTATTGTGTGGACATGAGAAAGAGAAAAAATGCCTTCTGTTTAAGTTTTCTAACCAGAATTCTTTGTGTTTACAGATGTTCAGTGTGAGGTGCAATTGCTGGAGTCTGGGGGAGGCTTAGTGAAGCCCGGAAAGACCCTGAAACTCTCCTGTGCAGCCTCTGGATTCACCTTCAGTGATTATTACATGAACTGGTTCCGCCAAGCTCCAGGGAAGGGACTGGAGTGGGTCGCAGAGATTAATGAAAATGGTGGTAGCACCTGGTATACCGACGCTGTGAAGGGCCGGTTCACAATCTCCAGAGACAATGCCAAGAACACTCTGTACCTGGAAATGAGCAGTCTGAAGTCTGAGGACACAGCCATGTATTACTGTGCTAAGACACAGTGAGTGAAAGTTACTGTGAGCTCAGACAAAAACACCCCTGTGGGGAACACAGAACCAGCAGGGGGCGCTGAGAGCACATAGCTATCTGGGTCACAGAAGAGCCTGCTCAGAGAAGTGTGGAAGACAGGACTTCTCTGTGTCTGTCTGTACTGCCTCTCCATATCACACTTAGGTATTTTCTCTGCAGGTATAGTGTGTAGAAATACTTGAATGCCCAAATGATTATTCAAATTTCTGTTTTCAGTTGTGTTGTGTGTGTTTATTTATTATAGTGTTTCTCCTGTCTCCCTAACTCTATGTGTCAGTCTTTCTCCCTCCCCCCCCTCTCTCTCTTTCTCTCTCTCTCTCTGTCTGTCTCTCTCTCTGTCTCTCTCTCTGTCTCTGTCTCTGTCTCTCTCTGTCTCTCTCTCTCTCTCACTCCTCTCGATGTATGTGTCTGTGGGGGGCACTGTTGACATATGATGAATTTTTCTAACAATCTGCACCACTTATTGTGAGACAAATTCTATCACTGGGCCTGGATTTCAATGATTAGGTAGTCTAGTTGTCCAGCGAGTCCCAGTGATTGTTTATTCTCCATATTCCCTATATGGTACACCTTGTTGGCAGCCACACCCATTTCTTTTTTTAGTTATGGATTTTGAGTTCTGTGTTTAAAACCCACTGAAGAATTCTTATATGGGAAAAACTTGATTTCCCAGCCCCATTTTAGTTACTTTTAAAATTTAGGATGTGGCCTGGTGGTGGTGGCGCATGCCTTTAATCCCAGCACTCGGGAGGCAGAGGCAGGTGGATCTCTGTGAGTTCGAGGCCAGCCTGGTCTACAAGAGCTAGTTCCAGGACAGGAACCAAAAAGCTACCGAGAAACCTTGTCTCAAGAAATCCAAAAAAATAAAATAAAATAAAATTTAGGATGTGCTTTTACCTAAACAAAATGCAGATCATCACAGAGAGCAGAACGATCCTGTTTAGTGACCAGCATCAGTTCCTGAAGAAGACAAAGAAGATTTTAAACCCTAGAAGATGAAGGTAGCTCAGAGCCACATGTGAGTCTAGTGGACCCTGTTGTTATCTGTTTATCTCCGTGAGCACTACACTATCCACACAGAAGCATATATCCCTAATTAAAATAGTGTGTTTTTTTAAAAATAAGTTCCCATTCAATGTTGTGATTTGGCCCAATGGTCTAGTTTTTGTCTAGTTTATATGAGACCTTGATTAAAATGGTAATATTTCAAAATATATTCATCATTTTGATTAATAAATACTGAGTTTTCAATATCAGTACTCCCTGTTAAAGGTTATAACAAGGTTTCTGTCATCCAAGAGAACTGTTCAGTTTTTCTTTCCAAGAAAAACTCCTTTCTCTCACTTCTCTAAGATATGAGTCAGGAGGTTAACAGATAGCTCAGGAAACCCAGAGTTGAGAGGTGATGTCCTCATGAACACACATTATTCTTCCCTGCATCTTGTAATTGGGATGCTTCACCTTGACCAGTGAAAGTGGGCAGAAGAGGTTGAATAGAGCTAATACTTTTAATACCCACAGAGATTCTTAAACCAAAAAGAATTAGTTGCCTGTAACCAATGATATGAGTGCAATTTATCTAAGGAAGGACTGAGGCCAAGTGTTATGGAAATAGAGGCAAAGAGATGCTTGTGCTGCAGAAATGGGAATGTGGTTCTACTAAGACATTATGAAAACTGTGGGGTCCTTCAGAGAATTACACAAAATGATGTGACCCAGAAATCTTACTTCTGGATGAGCTGAAAAAGAAGCAGAGTTGGTGTAGGAAATCAGGAAAGGAGGGAGGAGAGAAAAGAAGAGACATGAGAGTAGGAGAGGACAGGGGGTTAAAGAAGTAAAAAAGAAGACAGGGGATAGTGGGATAGATGAATCAGTGTGATCACATTACATTATGAATGAGCATGGTGATTTGTTTTTAAGTAGAATAAATAGCATAGATGGAAAAAGAATATTTTCAAGTTTCATATGATCTTAATATATATATATACATATATATGTATATATGCCCTTGTATGTGTCTTTGTGAAGGATTTTCTCTGTTGTTATATGTCTGTGTGTATATGTCTGAGTGTCTGTGTGTTTGCTTCAGAGATGTATACTTTCTCATCATCTATAAATAATTTACATTACAGAGGTGACCATAACATCATATGACCACAGAAACCTGCTTTAAGATCAGGTGAGCACTGAGGCTGGAATTCAAGGTTTGACTTCAGGCTCTGGGACTCTCTTACTCTGAGCAAGCTTGTGAAAACATTCCAGCTCCCATTCTTTAAGATTCCAGTGATTCACAAAGCACCGGAGGCAGAGAACACAGCTCAACAGAACATGTCTTTCTCTTTTAGATGTGTGACAGACACTGTTACTCATATGTGCAGTCTGCTCTCATTTTCACCTTTTCATTCAGGTGTGGGAGTTTAACATGAATAGTGAGATTCCAGCACATGCTTTGGTTCAACTACACAGTAGTCTAGATAAGGTCATGGAGTCCAGACTCAGAATAGGAATCACTAGCTGAGGGTGAAGTTTCTCACTACTTCTCCTTGTCCTCTTCCCTCTGTTTTTTTTTGTTGTTGTTGTTTGGTTTGATTTATCCTCTCAGCCCCAACATTCTCGAAATTTATGCTCGGTAAATTGATCCCTTTTTTTTTGGGGGGGGGTGTTTTGTTTTTGTGTATTTGAGCTAGGGTTTCTCTGTAGCTTTGGAGTCTGTTCTGGAACTTGCTCTTGTACACCATGCTGGCCTCGAACTCACTGAGATCTGCCTGCCTCTGCATCCCCAAGTGCTAGGATTAAAGATGTGCACCACCACTGCCCTGCAGTAAATTGATCTTTACAGAATCAGTTATAAGTGCTGGGTGTCAAGGAAGAAGTAATTTTGTTTACTGGTGTATATGTTAGTAGTGCATAAATGCAGTTATCAAAAAATATTTTCTGAGCCGGGCAGTGGTGGTGCATGCCTTTAATCCCAGCACTCAGGAGGCAGAGGCAGGCGGATCTCTGTGAGTTCAAGGCCAGCCTGGTCTATAAGAGCTAGTTCCAGGACAGGCTCCAAAACCACAGAGAAACCCTGTCTCGAAAAACCAAATATATATATTTTCTGTAGAAAAATGTGATGTTTTAAAAGGCTGAGCTAGGCTTGTAGCTCTGTGGTGGAGTGCTTTGTGATCATGTGAAATGTCTTAAATTTACGAACCAAACTCACTTAAAAATAGGAATTAAGCACTTAGACAAATATCATTTGTCACTTTCATAGTCTTGAATGAGTCACTCTATGACTGGAAAAGGAATGGAAGTGCCCACAGTAAGAAGTGCAGGTAGAAAGCTATGGAGAGGAAACAAGTCTACAGGAGTTCATCTCTTGGCTTCCATAGCAAGCAGTTCATCCAAGGTCTACAGCATCTGTGGCATAGTTTTGAATAACTACAAACCATGAATCCAATGCAAAGTAAGGACAATGTTCGAATGACTAGAAATGCTAATTGGCTAGACTGTGTGTGCATAGTACATGGTTTGCCCGTATGTCAGGAGGCTAGAGTGGAGTTTGAGTATGTTTACCAGATGATTTATCTTATTTTTGAGTAAGGATATCACAGTGAACCTGGAGCACAAATACTCAGACAGAATCTTTGGCTGGCAAGACTTAGAGAATCTCCAGTCATAATGCCTTCCATGCTGGGAATATAGGATATACCATCACACCCAGATTCTAAACTAAGTGTTGTGAATCAAGCAAAGATTTTAACACTGGGAGGCAGGTGCCTTACCACTGAGCCAACTTTTGAGCCCTGAATATTATCACTGTACATTGATAGAATTGTAATTTGTAAAAGCAAATATGTATATTATATAATAATTTTTAAAAGAGAAAATGTATTGCTAATTATGAATTTTTAAACTATTAACTGTCTATATGGAAATTAATACTTCATGTACAAACCCTTATATGTCCTCATAAATGACTCTGACTTTTTATGAAAATCTGGAATCGGGGAGATGGGCAGGATCTGCAAAAGAAGATAGAAAGTAAATAATTATCAGAATATATTATGTTGAATGTTTTTCAAGAAAATAAATTCATTACTTATTGAAAACACTGCGTTTGATGGTAGGCCGTGGTGAAATATAGTCTTAATCTATTCAGTCGGGAAATAGAAGCAAAATTCAGTTACCTGAAAAAGAAAGGGAAACCTCCTGGGCTTCCTTTATCCTTTCAGGAACCTCCCCAATGCAAAGTAGCCCTCAGGCTCAGAATGAAAGCCATGCCCTAGCTGAGAAGCCCCATCTTCTTATCACTGAAGCCTCCAGCAAAACATGGCTGTCCTGGTGCTGCTCCTCTGCCTCTTGAGCTGTCCAAACTGTAAGTGTTTCAGAGTTTCAGGAGAGAGAACAAGGTACATCATGTATGGAATATTTGACTGATGGTGATGTTGCTTTTCCCTAGGTGCACTGTCCCAGGTCCAGGTGAAGGAGTCAGTACCTGAACTGGTGCAGACATCACAGCAGACCAAGACCCTGTCTCTCACCTGCACTGTCTCTGTGTTCTCATTAACCAGCTGTCGTGAACACTGGTCCACCAGTCTCTAGAAAAGAGTCTGGAGTTAATAAGAATAATATGGAATAATGAAAACACTGATTATAATTCAGCTTTCAAATCCTAGTTCACCATTAGCAGAACATCTCCAAAAGCCAAGTTTTCTTAAAACTGAACAGTCTGCAGACTGAGAACAAACCCATATACTACTCTCCCAGAGACACTGTGATGGAATTCCAATGTGAACCTGTATAAAAACTTCCTAAAAAGAGCTCAGGGCCAGCAGGCAGTACTAAGGGCCATCAGAGACTCACCATTGCAATATTCTATATCTCAGTTTTTACTAATTTTGAATGCATCTGAATATTTTTGAAGTCCTTTTTTCCACTGCAATGTTTATTTTTCTACACAATTTGCGATCTCATCTGAACAATATAGCAACAAACAGGGCAGACATGGCTATGCTGTGGGTACCAGGATCAATTTGGAAGAGATTGAGAGATTAATGAGAGTGGGGTCCCTAGATTTGTAAGAGAATTCTACTCCAGTTAGAGTAGAATTTAGGATTTTAGTAAGAGCCAACAGGTCATGCAGGAACACCCTGGTAGGACCTATAAACCATTAACTTTGATTTCCTTTATCTCTCTATCATCCTCACATGAAACTTGAATATCTATTTCATCGTTGATCTTTGTTATACTCTGGTATTTATACCATGGAACTAAAGCAGCTAGAGATAGCAGCTGAGCTTCAGGAGCCTGCAGGATGTTCTTGGCTAACGTACTGTTCAAGGTGTCCTTGAACCTCAAGTCCCTTTCTGGAAATGCTTTCAAATCGCATTTTAATTTGTAGGTCTTAGGATCTATTCTGGTCTTCTCAGGTCCCTGGTGTGTAAACAATTTGTTTCTGGCTAAAATAAAATACCCTACTTCTACCAAGGTATTCAAAGACACTTTAAAAGTTTACAGAATTTTAATTTCATCATGTAGATATATTACTCTCTTTATTGTTTCCTCCACTGACTTCTTACTTACACTGGCGAATAGTTCTGTGGTCTGTGCAATGTTATCTGAGTCACAGATCCTTGATCTGAACATCAGATATCCCAATTTGTGGCATTCAGGGATTCGAGGAAAGGCTTGTACATTGTGGGCTATCCTCCATCACATTGTGGTACAGGAGATCTTCTGTTTATGTATTGCTTTCATTCGTTAATCAATAAAGAAATTACTTGGCCTGATAGGGCAGAACTTAGGTAGGCAAGAAGACAAAACTGAATTCTGGGAGGATGAAATTAGACAGAGAGAAGACATGGAGATGCCAGGTCAGACAAGCTAAACCTTTCCCTGTAAGCCACAACCTCATGGTGAACACATTAAGAGAAATGGGTTTAATCAAGATGTGAGAGTTAGCCAGTTGGAGGCTAGAGCTAACGGCCAAGCAGTGTTTAAATTAATACAGTTTCTGTGTGATTATTTCGGCTAAAAGCCAGTTGGGCAGCAGGGACAAACAAGAGACCACCCCCCTCCTTGTGGAAAGTCCAAGGCCCTCCCTAGTACATCTAGATTGAGCAAGGCATACATCCAAAGAGAATAGGATTCCAAGAAGCCAGTACATGCAGTAGAGACAAATCCCAGTGTCACTATCAGTGGCCCCTCAGTCTGCCACAACTGTCACCCACATTCAGAAGGACTTGTTCCCATGCTCATTCACTCCCAGTTCAGTTGGAGTTGGTGAGCTACCATTAGCTCAGGCAAACTGTCTCAGTGAATGAACCCCTCATAGTATTGAATTCCTTGCTCATATTCTTACTCTTTCCACTCTTCAGCTGGATCTTGGGAGCTCAGTCCAGTGCTCCAATGTGGGTCATTGCCTCTGTTTCCATCTGTTTTTGGATGAAGGTTTTCTTAAGTCCTCTCAGTATTGGGGCAGGCTGTGTCGCAGTGTTCTACTGAGCTCACAGCCCTATGGTCCATATTCTATGTGTAATTAGCATTGACCTTGCCCATGAATAAAAGTTGGAACAGAATTTTAAAAAGAAATCTATGGAGGTATTTTTAGCATACTACAATCTCTGATTACTAATGTATATCTTGATGTACATCACAATAGCTGTCTTGTGAGTAAACACTGGTGAAACCATTGTACTCTAAGATAGTAATAACTTCATTTCTCCCCTGATGTTCCCATCAATATTACATCATACAAGTTTACTAGTCACTTTGAGGTTTATATACTGAAATATTTAAGTTTCTGGATGATTTTTCCTGGCTTTTTCCTCCTTAGAGGGATGTTAACTGAAAAATGTATAATGGATTTTATAATTTTTATAATTTTCTATGCTCATAGCTTGTTTGCCTTCAGCTTTCCTGGTCAAACACCTGTGCCTTCTATGGTGGGGAATCTATGGTATAAATGATCTTTGCTTTCCATTTTCTTGAAACACAGAAGATATTCAAGAAATGTTAATTAGATGTTCTTTTAAAAATACATAAAATATAAAAATTCATGGTTGTTGTCATATGCCTCCTCTAGAGATCCTACAATTGTCACATAGGCCTAAGTGGCCTAATAACATACCTCCTCATCCTAAGAACTCTTACTGATAGGAATCCCAAATCCTTATCAACTCTTCAACCAGTATCTTGTATTTCTCTTCCTGGTACCTCTTTATTGAGCAGTACCCAAATAATAAGCACAGACTATCAAGGGTTCTCCATTTGTGTCACTAAGCCAGCACAACAATACAATGAATGATCTTACACATTTTCTTCTGTGCACATTTCCACTAAGGAATATTCTCAGGAATATTCTCTCTCTCTCTCTCTCTCTCTCTCTCTCTCTCTCTCTCTCTCTCTCTCTCTCTCTCTCTCTCTCTCTCT
>JAGDQN020000098.1:243049-253805 GCA_019206885.2 Microtus richardsoni | reverse complement strand
TCTCTCTCTCTCTCTCTCTCTCTCTCTCTCTCTCTCTCTCTCTCTCTCTCTCTCTCTCTCTCTCCCTCTCTTTCTCTGTCTCTTTGTGTGTATCTAGTTTTGTACTGTCCCAAGTTGAGTTTATTATCATGGTACTGCAGTGTAGCACCTGTAATAATGTGTAATAATATGTATTACACCTTCATTAGCATTATTTTTACTGAGGGTTGCCTTGATGATCCCCTGTATATGACATTTAGCAAAATCTTGCTTAAGCATTTTTTGGAGATTTGCTTTGTTTTTAAACCATTCAGTTATTAAGCAGGTACTATTTTTCTTTATTTTAAAGAATTGTGTACTCTGCTGTATACAATTAAATATGATCACACCTCTATGCTATTTCCCCTTCATGCCTCTTCAATATCCTCACCAATGTAAGTTTCTCACCACTTCATGACATGTAGAAGGTCAGTTAATGTTGGCCATATGTGCATATGTGTGGAGACAAACATTGCCACATAGAAAACTACCAATCACTATAGCTTCAAAAAAAGAAAAAGAAGAAGAATTCTTCTTCTCCAGGAATTGTCTACATCCAACATCTCCTCAGTAAGTGGTAAAGTAAGTGAATAATCTCTCCTAGGGTTTTAACTATCTTGGTCTTATTTAGGGCTTAAACATGAAACAGCAGCCATTTTGATTCACAAATGTGATTACCATGTCCAGTAGACAGGATTTTCCAGCTCTGTTTTCCATGGTTCACCTCTTACTTTCTTTCTGCCTCCTCTTTCTCTGTATTCTCTGAGCATAGGAGGGATATGAATAGGACTAGAAAATTTATATTTCAAACAATATAATAAAGATTGGGGGAATTTTGGGCAAATTCAGAACCTACATTATGTGTGTTTTGCATTATGGCTTCAGTTTTGCAGATTTTGGAACTAGAATGGAAACCCTAGGAAGGGAAGACATCTTAAGTGAGAAACAAAGGTGATAAATGGAAGAGTAATATAGATGATGTGAAAGCAAAAGTGAGTTGTGCTGAGAGAAAGGGGATGAGTAGGAAGGAAACAACAGACTTAAAAATGTTAAAAACTTCAAAACAACAAGGTCATCCTAGATCTTATTCAAAAGCTCAGGTTAAGCTAATTATATTAATTGGAGAAATGAAAATGTGGCTAACACAACATAAAGGGAGTCATGAGTTGCCTGGTTTAAACAAGTGAGAAGATAACGGCAGAGCATTTAAAAGAATCAAAGAGAGAACATCAGGAAGCAGAAAAGTGAGTTTGATGAAAACAGAAATATGTCTACATAGTAACCACAAAGTGGTAGAGAGACAGTGACAAGGCATGTCTTACCGTAAGTGTCCTGTTGCCTAAGGACAGCATTGTCTCAGAAGTGAGAAAATTCAGAAAATTCCAAATTGTTCCCATCACAGTCATGCAGTTCTGCAAACATTACCTTGTGAGTCAGACCCTATCCAGAAGACACACCTGGGAGAAGCCATGTCCAGACCAGACAGAGGGATAGACTGAACTCATGTCACACAGACATGAGTGGAACTACTTAGTTATACGTTCATACAAAGAAGACATGACATCATGGAAAGAAAGCAAATTCTGTGCATATGCACAAAAGAGAACAAAACAAAGGGTGATGAATCCTTAGTCAGGAAAGTATGAATACCAAACTACAATAATGTGTTGATTTCTATAAATGTCATCATTGATTGGAATACTTTTATCTGCTCTGAGAAATGCCTTCCCCTGAGATCAAACTCCAGGGCTTAGTATAGCAGGAAGACATGCAAATAAATCTTTTCTTTGACCATGAAAACCAGACCTGCTGACCATACAGCTGTGACAGTGGAGACTCGTCCTGGATCTCCAAGTCTCCCCATTCAGTGATCACCACTGAACACAGAACACTCATCATGGACTTGAGGCTCAGCTGGTTTTCTCTGTAATTATGTTGAGAGGTATTTTACAGATATAAGATGATGTGTGTTGTTTGAGCATGAGAAAGAAAAATGGCTCCTAGACAGTTTCATCACCAGATTTCTTCTTGCTTTTAGGTGTCCAGTGTGAGGTGTCCCTGTTGGAGGTTGGGGGAGACTTAGTACAGCTTTGAAAGTCCCTTAGACTCTTGTATGCAGACTATAGATTCACCTTCAATGACTACTGAATTAATGGGTCGGCCAGGACCCAAGGTTGGGGCTGGAGTGGTTAGAATTCATTAATGATGGTAGTAATTCAATCTACTATGTTTATTCCATGAAGGGCTGATTCGCCTACTTCAGAGACAATTTCCAGATCACACTGTACCTGTAAATGAGCAGTTTAGAGTCTGAAGACATTGCCACATATTACTCTGCAAAGCACACAGTGAGTGAATATGACTGTGAGCTCAAACACAAACCTCACTTCAGAATCCTAAGGACCAGGAGGGGGTGCTAAATTTCACAGAACTCTGGTTCACAGAAGAACCTCTTCAGAGATACATAAATCTGGACACCTTTGTGTCTTGGCTCCCTCTTCACATAACATTCAGAATTCTCTCTACATGTGTAGTATTTAGTAGTTCTTGAAGTCTCTAAATGTTTATTCAAATTTCTGTTTTCTTGTGTGATATGTGTTTTTTAATTTATTTATTAAACTGTTTTCTTCCCCTCTCTCTACCTTCCTCCCTCCATTTCTCTGTGTATATGTGTACATGTTTATATGTAATTGTTCATATATCAGCCTGCATCATATTTATAAAGACAACTTCTATCAGCTGGCCTGGATCTAACAAATGGCTAGATTGGTGGACCAGTTAGCCCCAGTGATTATTCCATCTGTACTTCCCCCAGATTGGATAACTTGTTGGTTGCCATACAGCTCTTTTTGCAGTCTTGGAGACCTGAAATCATAGCTTATATCTGAATCAAAAGTTATTCTGTGAAATCATATGAAACACAGAACTATTTCACAGATGCATCAAAGTGGCTTTTTTTAAATTTAGGATATGCTCTGATATCAACAAAATGCAGATAATCACACAAGGTAGAAGTGATTCTGTAGTGACCAGCAAAAGATCTGGGAGAAGCTGAAGAACCTGGAGACTGTAAATCCTAGACTCAGGGCATCTCATAACCACACATGAGTCCCGAGGACCTGTGACCTCTGTTTTTCTCCATGATCACTGCAGCATTCACACAGAAGCATATACAAATAATTTAAAATGAAGCATTTATTTAAAAGTTTCTCATTTCTTGCTGGGAGATAGCTCAATGGGAGAGTACTAGTGTAGTATATATGAAGTTTTTATTCAAAAAATACCATTGATCCAGAGGGGCAAGTGTGTGCTCGCCCAGCCCACAGGTCCCAGAAACAGAGTACAGGGACTCTCCAGATTCTGCTGCTGGGGCTTCTTTATTCCACATGACTTTGCCTCCCACAATCCTACCCTTTTGTCTGCAAAGTCCTTGGCCCAGCAATAGTCCCTGCTCCTACACTAAGAAGATCCATCAGAGGGCTAAGTGTGTATCTGCTCAGCCCGCCAGTCCCGGGAATGGGGTACAGGGCTCCTCCAACTCCTGTTGCAGGGGCCTCTTGGTTCAACATGACCCTTCCCACCTCCAAGTCTGTCCTATTGTCTTTGAGGTCTTTGGCCCAGCAAGAGTCCCTGCTCCTGTACTGAGGAGATCCATCCAGAGGGGTAAGTGTGTGGCCGCCTGGCTGGAAGGTCCTGGGAACAGAGTACAGGGCTCCTCCAGCTCATGCTACAGGGCCTTCTTTGTTCCACATGACCCTGCCTCCCCCAAGTCTGCCCCTTTGTCTGCTAGATCCTTGGCCCAGCAAGAGTCTCTGCTCCTGTACTGAGGAGATTCATCCAAAGGGGTAAGAGTGTGCACACCTGGCTGGCTGGTCCCAGGAATGGAGTACAGACCCCCTCCATACCCCTAAACATTTCTGGCCATTCAACAGGGTGTTGCCTATGCTACTAGCTTTCTCTAGTTACCCCATCCCATCTTGCCCCCAAGCACTCCTTTTCAATTGCAGAGTCCTTAGATCCACCATCACAGCCTGCTTCAGGGCAGAGGGGATCTGAGAGCCAGCTCCAGTGCTGAGGGGTCTGAAGAGAGGGCAGACCAAGAAAATCCCCCAAGTACACAGTCAGTCACAGCAAATATTGGACTAAGATGCTAACATTCTCCTAGCTGCATTTGAAGGAAGAGATGAGCAGGCATCAATGCAAGAATTCCTCCAACAACCTGAACTGAGGGGTGGCTGGATATGGAAAATAAGGGTAAATGAACAGGAACTACGAAGTCAAGTATAATAACAGAATACAAGAGATAGAAGAAAGAATCTCTAGTGCTGAAGATACTATAAAGGAAATAAACTCATTGATCAAAGAAAAGAGCAAATCCAATAAATTCTTAACACAAAATATCTAGGAAATCTGGGATACCACGTAAAGACCAATTAGGTCTACTCCTAAGAATAATAGGGATAAAAGAAGAAGAATTACAGCACAAAGGCCCAGAAAATATATTCAACAAAATTATAGAAGAAAACGTTCCCAACCTAAAGAAGGATATTCCTATAAAGGTACAAGAAGCATACAGAACACCAAATATACTGGATCAAAAAAAATCACTTGCCATATAATAATCAAAACAAAAAATACAGAATAAAGAAAGAATATTAAGAGCTGCAAAGGAAAAATGTCAAGTTACTTATAAAGGTAAACCTATCAGAATTACACCTGACTGCTCTATGGAAACCACGAAAGCCAGAAAGTCTTGGATAAATGTGCTGCGGTCACTAAGAGACTATGGATGCAAACCCAGACTACTGTATTCAGAAAAGCTTTCTTTCACCATCGATGGAGGAAAAAAAAAGATATTCCAGGACAAAAACAGATTTAAACAATACATAGCTACAAACCCAGCCTTACAGAAAATACTAGAAGGAAAACCCAAAACCCAAAACCCAAGGAAGCCAACAACACTCATAATAACACAGACAGCTGACAACCCTCCACCAGCACAAAGCATGGAAAACACAAACACTACCATGAAAAAAATAACCGGAATTAACAACTGGCCATTAATATTACTTAATATGCATGGACTCAATTCACCTATAAAAAGGCACCATTTAAGAGAATGGATACAAAAACAGGATCCAACATTCTGCTGTTTACAAGAAACAAACCTCAACCTAAAATAAAGACACTACCTCAGAATAAGGGTAAGGAAAAGGTTTTCCAATGTATAACCCCAGTATCATAGACAATAAAAACAAAATGAATAAATGGCACCTTCTGAAACAGAGAAGCTTCTGTAAAGAAAAAAACAACACTGTCATTAAGACAAAAAGGCAACCTACTGAATAGGAGATTTTCACCAACCCCGCATCAGATAAAGGCCTGATCTCCAAATATGAAGAAACTTAAGGTCATGTTCAACATCCTTAGCGATCAAGGAAATGCAAATCAAAACAAATTTGAGATACCATCTTACACCTCTCAGAATGGCTAAAATCAAAAACAATAATGATAACCTATGACGGAGAGGATGTGGAGTAAGGCAAACAGTCATCCACTGCTGGTGGGAATGCAAACTTGTGCAACCACTTTGGAAATCAGTGTGGCAGTTTCTCCAGAAGCTGGAAGTCAACCTACCTCAAGATCCAGCAATCTCTTGGGAATATACCCAAGAGATGCCCAATCATACTACAAAAGCATTTGTTCCATTGTGTTCATAGCAGCACTATTTGTAATAGCCAGAATCTGGAAATAACCTAGATGTCCCTCAATGGAAGAATGGATAAAGAAAGTATGGAATATATACACATTAGAGTTCTACTCAGTGGTAAAAAACAATGACATTTTGAATTTTGCATGCAAATGGATGGAAATAGAAAACACTATCCTGAGTGAAATAACCTAGACCCCAAAAGATGAATATGGTATGTACTCACTCATTAGTGAATCCTAGCTATAAGCGAAGGACATCAAGCCTATAGTTCACAATCCTAGAGAAGATAAATAATAATGTGAACCCAAAGAAAAACATATATAGATATATAGATACTCCTGGAAATTGGAAGAAGACAAGATCGCCAGGCAAAAGTGGGGAGTGTGGGATTGGGGTTAAGGTGCGGGGAAGGGAGAGTGGGAGAAACAAGAGAGAAAGGGAGGATTGGGGAGAGCTTGGGGGAGTGGGATGGTTGAGATGGAGAAAAGGCGGATATGGGAGCAGGGAAGAAGATATCTTAATTAAGGGAGCCATTTTAGACTAATTGGGGAAGATCCTGTCTCTACAAATGTTCTCACTTAATGCTGTCTCTCTGACATCTCAGAGAGTCTCTCAGACTGAATCCTCAGACTGCATTGAGTTCTTGTCTTCTCCCGTCTTTTAATTCTTCTCTCTGCCCAGCCATCTGACTCCTGTCTCTACCTCCCTACTGGTGGGATTAAAGGCATATGATCCCAGGTGCTGGGAACACTCTGTGTGAACTCTGTTTCTGTTATGCACAGATTCAATCCTTTGTAGTCCAGGGTCACATTACAGTCACAGAGATCTGTCCACCTCTGTCTTCCTACTGCTGGATTTACAGGTGTGTGCTACCACTGCCTGTGCTCTATGGCTAACTAGTGCTTAGCTCTGCAGTCTAATCTTCAGGAAGATTTATTTGTAAAATCACAAACAAAATATCACTGCACCTCCAAGACCTATGTTTTCATAAAACTGAACAATGTTCAAACATCAAAGACAGCCATGTATTACTTTACCAGAGACACAGTGAGAAAACTCCAGTGTGAGCTTGGCCAGAAACCTCTCTACTCAGACTAGCAGGGGATATGGAGGACCAACAGGTACTCCCAGAAAGAGAGGTGGTCAATTAAGAAACTAGGAAGGTCAAGAATATGCTGCATTTACACATGTTTGATGTCATAACCTTTTCTTTTACAGAAGGAAATCTTCTAGAGTACCATTAACCAGTAATAACCTATTAACCTTGCTTTTTAATTACACACTTAAACATCTTTGTTCCCCACAATACTCTAAGATGTCTAATTGCTTCCTTTCAGATAAATCAGCACATTAATTATATATATCCCATACATACCCACACACATATATATACATATGTGTGTGTACATATATATGTCATCAGGTGTCTGAAATTATGAAACTTGTTGACAGAGTGCCTGACCAGCGGCTGGCCTGACGATCAAGAAAGGGGAGCTCAGGCACCCCCCCATTCCCCTATACTTTCTGGCCATCCAGAGGGGGCTTCTCCCTGGCTGTTGCATTACTCTTCTTATCTCATCCCAGCTTGCCCCCCCCAACACCCCTGTCCATCAGGGGGGGTCAAAGGATTCCCCAACTCAGCCTGCTTTGGGGTTGAGGGTCTGGGGTCAAAATGGTGAGAAAAACGCTGCAGGACTTTCTTTGTCCCACTGAGCCTGCAACCAGCAAGCGTGCTCTTTGTCTGTGAGTTCCCTGGCCCTCTAGTGGCCCGGATCCTCTACCAGAAGATCCATCCTTCCAGAGGGCTATGTGTTCGACAGATGGCCAGCTGGACGTCCCAGAAAGGGAGCTCAGCTTTCCCCCCAAGAAACTCTTTCCATCTGAGATGTCATAGGATCCCCCAAATAAGCCTGTTTCTGGACTGAGGGTCTGGGGACAACGTGGCAAGGGCAACTGCTGCAGGACTTTCTTTGTCTCACTGAACCTGCAACCAGCAAGAATGCCATTTGCCTACCAGGTCTCTGGTCAGCAACTAGCCTATATCCTGTACCAGAAGATCCGTCCTTCAGTAGGACATCTAAAGGAAGAGAAGGGCAGGTGCTAATACAAAATTTCCTCCAAAAATCTGAAAAACAACATAATAACACCAGAATCCAGTGAACATACAACAGGAAGACTTGAAGACCCTAATCCAGAAGATGTAGAAGAAATAGAGTATAAACATAACATTATGAAAGTGATATAGTCCCTTAAAGAGGAAATGAAAAACTCCCTTAAAGAAATGGATGAGAAGAATAACAAAAAGTATGAAGAAATGAATAAATCCCTCAAAGATACCCTAGGAAACCAAGAAAGGCAATCAAACAGATAATGGAAGCAGTTCAAGACTTGAAAACTGAAATTGAGGTAATGAAGAAAACACAAACTTAGGGAAGGCTGGAGATTGAAAATCTGGGTAAATGAACAGGGACATAGAGACAAGAATAACCAACAGAATAGAAGAGATAGAAGAAAGAATCTCAGATACTGAAGACACCATGGAGAAAATAACGGACTGATCAAAGAAAACAGCAAATCCAACAAATTCTTAACACAAAACATCCAGGAAATCTGGGACATCATGAAAAGAAAAAAACCTAAGAATAATTGGGGTAGAAGAAAGATAAGAATTAAAACTCAATGGCCCAGAAAATACTTTCAACAAATTATAGAAGAAAATTTTCCCAACCTAAAGAAGGATATTCCTATGAAGGTACAACAGCATACAAAACACTGAATAGACTGGATTAAATATATATATATAACAATATATAAAACATATTAACATCCCCTCACCATATAATAATCAAAATACAAAACATACAGAATAAAGAAAGAATATTAAGAGCTGCAAAGGAAAAAAGGTCAAGTAAAATATAAAGGTAAACCTATTAGAATTACACCTGACTGCTCTATGGAAACCATGAAAGCCAGAAGGTCTTAGGTAGATGTACTTCAGAAACTAAGAGACCATGGATGCAAGCCTAGACTACTATACCCAGCCAAGCTTGCTTTCACCATCAATGGAGAAAACAAGATATTTAAGCATAAAAACAAATTTAAACAATACGTAGCCACAAACCCAGCCTTGCAGAAAGTAATTGAAGGAAAATCACAACCCAAAGGACCCAACAACATCCACAATAACTTAGACATCTAACAACCCTCCACACACACAACCAAAAGAAGGAAACACACAAAATCTTCCACCAAAAACAAACAAACAAAAATAACCAGAGTCAACAACCACTGGTCATTAATATCACTTAATATCAGTGGTCGCAATTTACCTATAAAAAGGCACAGGTTAAGAGAATGGATCCGAAGGCAGGACCCAACATTCTGCTGCTTACAAGAAACACACCTCTACCACAAAGATAGACATTTACTCAGAGTAAAGGGTTGAAAAAAGATTTTTCGATCAAATGGACCTAAGAAACAAGTAGGTCTGGCTATACTAATATCTAACAAAATTGACTTCAAACTAAAATCAATCAGAAGAGATGGAGATGGATACTTTATACACATTACAGGAATAATTCATCAGGATCTCGATCCTGAATATCTATGCCCCTAATATAAAAGCACCCACATATGTAAAAGAAACATTAATTGAACTCAAAGCACACATCAAATCCCACACACTAATAGTACGAGACTTCAATACTCCTCTCTCACCAATGGACAGGCTAACCAGACAGAAATCTGACAGAGAAATAAGAGAACTAATGGAGGTAGTGAATCAAATGGACTTAACAGACATCTATAGAACATTCCACCCAAATAGGAAAGATTAAACCTTCTTGTCAGCATCTCATGGAACCGACTCAAAAATTGATCACACACTTGGTAAAAATGCAAACTTCCACAGATTCAAAAAAATTTTAGTAACCACATGTGTCTTATTGGATCACCATGGCATAAAGTTAAAATGTAACAACAATTCTACCCCCAGAAAGCCTATAAACTCATTGAAACTGAACAGTCAACTAATGAACCACAAGATCAACTCCAAAAAATCAGTGGCCCTTCTATACACAAAGAATAAAGAAGCAAAGAGGGAAATCAGATTAACTTCACCTTTCACGATAGCCACAAATAGCATAAAGTATCTTGGGGCCACACTAACCAAGGATATGAAAGATCTATTTGACAAGGACTTTAAGGCTTTGAAGAAAGAAACTGAAGAACATACCAGAAAATGGAGGACCTCCCATGCTCTTGGATAGGTAGGATCAACATAGAAAAATGGCAGTTCTACCAAAGGTAATCTATAATTTCAATGCAATCCCTAACAAAATCCCAACAAAATTCTTCACAGACCTTGAGAGAACAATAATCAACATTATATAGAAAAACAAAAACCCAGGATAGCCAAAACAATTTTATACAATAAAGTAACTTCTGGAGGCATTACCATCCCTTACTTCAAACTCTATTAGAGCTACAGTAATTAAAACAGCTTGGTATTGGCATAAAAACAGAGACGTTGACTAATGGAATCCAATCGAAGACCCAGATATTAGCCCACAAACCTATGAACACCTGATTTTTGACAAGGCAGCTAAAAGTATACAATGGAAGAAAGAAAGCATATTCAACAAATGGGGTGGCATAACTGGATGCCAACCTGTAGAAGAATGAAAATAGATCCATATCTATCACCATGCACAAAACTCAAGTCCAAATAGAATAAAGACCTCAATATAAATCTGACCACACTGAACCTCATAGAAGAGAAAGTGCGAGGTAGTCTGCAACACATGTGCACGGAAGACTACCTCCTAGATATTCCCTCAGTGGCACAGACATTAAGGGCAACATTGAATAAATGGGACCTCCTGAAACTGAGAAGCTTCTATAAAGCAAAGAGACAAAAAAGCAACCCACTGACTGGGAGAAGATCTTTACCAACCCCACAACAGACAAAGGTCTGATCTCCAAAATATATAAAGAACTCAAGAAACTAGACTTTAAAATGCTAAT
>JAGDQN020000098.1:201936-229708 GCA_019206885.2 Microtus richardsoni | reverse complement strand
GGGAAATGGGAGGCGGTGGCGGGGAGGAGACAGAAATATTTAATAAATAAATAAACAAATTAAAAAAAGAAAGAGTTTCTGTGCCACACACTCAGTCTCAAAGTTAAAGTGCTGAGTGTGGCTCCTACCTGGTGGCCCCAGACCTAGCAGAAATGGTGCATCTACCATTTTGAAATTGGAGAGAAGTGGAGACAACATCCAGAGCAGCCCACCACTCTGCAGCTCAGAGGCTGCAACTGATTCAGTCACAAGCAGCTCTGCCCCCTGTAGCTGTTTTTGACCTAGGAATGTCACGGTTTAGATTCTTAAGTGCTTGGTGATTTAAAACTGCAAAGAAAAATGCTCCTGGATAGTAAAAAAAAATTTACAGATTCACAATAGGACAAATTCAGACATAAAAGACATCTAAATGGATCACAATGTTGGATGAGTGTACATAGGCTTGGGAGAAGAAAAAAAATATAGAGAATAAGGTTAATGCCTTAAAAAGGGTAAAGTCTTTAAAGAGACAGAGTAAAGATAGTTATAGATTAAAAGAAATAAAGAAAATAAGCCATGTAAAAATGGAAAATTCACACAGGGTTTGGATTATGTATTTTTTGTGTTTCCTTTAAAAGTTTCTTTAAAAATTTTGACTGTGAAGGAGCTGAGTACAAAAAGACATTTCATTAAATGGGCTGCTAAACTAAGCCTGAATATATGTTCTAAAGGTATCTTGACTTCAGAATTAGGGTCTAAGGATATAATGCTTTGGAGAGGGTCTTCTTTTGTTTTCACAGAGGATGAGACCCTGTGGACTGCTTCTATCCCAATATGGTATGATAGACCATGCCCTCTTGAAAGGTCACTGTGAAAACCTTCAGAAAATTATTTCACTCAACTGCCTACTGAGATGAACCTGGCACACAGGTTATACCATGAAAGACCTAAGTAACAGCGTCCCCATACAGCAGGAAGCAGTTTGGAGAGAAATAACTGTGCCCATATTCCCAAATATTGTTTATAAATGTTCCTTTACATTTAAAGGGGGATATGATATAGATATGAATAATTTGCATTGGTTTAGATTTTAAGGTCAATTTTGTTTTATGTATGTGTATTTCTGCTCTTGATTAAGGTATTGTGATTGTGTACTTCATTTAAAAATGTAATGTATAATTAGGAAATGTAGGTTGTTAATGGATAATCCTCAATAATAGTCAAGATTGTAGTCATGTTAGATTTTCTAGATATGTAGAGATATATTCAGTTAGACAGGCATTCTTCATATCTTTCAAAGACTACAGAATATGGCATTTAATGATTTAATAACTTGGGACTTTTCATGACAATGAGACACATCTGCTCCTGGCAGCACCAATCTACTTCAAGAGGAAGATAGGCATTGAAGAGGCTCCTTATAGATTTGGTTAGCCATTTGGGCAAGAAACTGCTCTTTCTTGGATTGTTGCATAAACTGGACACAAAGAACCCACAGAGAGAGGACTGCTGAACTTGCCTAAAGGTGAGATGTTTTTTCAGGGTTCCTGACTCATGAAAGAGTCTGTGAGACATTCTGCAGGACACAGAGACTGTCTTTGAAATTTCCTGCTTCCTGGAAAAGTCTGCTGGATACTATGGGCCTGTAGGCCGAAGATGGATGCCCCATCACTACAAAAGAACTTTGGGTGACTGTATAGGCAGCAAGATGTCTCTGTCATTTCTAGAGTTTTGAACTTCTTGTTTACTTAAGTAATGTTATATCCTTCTGGAGTCTTTGATGGAGTTGAAGAATGAATAGTTATAGTTTTCCTTAGTTATGATAAAAGATAAGGTAGATATAAGTGTTGTGACTGTAATTCTTGTTTGATAACTATTTTGTTATATGTAATTTTACTATGTTAAAGTTAAAGCCTTCCTTTTTTTTAAGTAGAAAAGGGGGAAATTATGTAGTTGGGTCTTCTTTCTATGTATTGCTTTCACTGGTTAATTAATAAAGAAACTGCTTGGCCTGATAGGTCAGAACATAGGTAGGTGGAGTAGACAGAACAGAATGCTGGGAAGAAGGGAAGTGAGGCAGACACCATAGCTCTCCTCTTCAAGATGGATGCAGGTTAAGATCCTTTCTGGTAAGTCACCACCTCATTGTGTTACACACATTATTAGAAATGGGTTAATCAAGATGTGAGAGTTAGCCAAGAAGAGGCTACAGATAACAGGCCAGGCAGTATTTAAAAGAATACAGTTTCCATGTAATTATTTTGGGTAAAGCTAGCCAGAGGCTGGGAGCTAGGTGATGGGACGCAGCCCGCCACTCCATCAACACCTCTGTAAATCACCCAGAAAAATCTCTCTTCATGTGTGGTGTGTAGACATATTTGAATTGGTCATATATAAAACTATATTTTCAACTGTGATGTGTGTATTTAAATACAGGTGTACTCTGAACCAAAGGAGACCATCATGGAGGGAAAAACTGACTCTGCACTGGGTACCAGGATCAGATGTGAAACAACATAGGATCTAAAGAGTGGGCTTCCCTAGACTCAGGACAAAGTCTCATTTGGGTTTTATAGTTAAATTAGTATAGAATTCTAGATAAACAGAAATGTTGAACTTGGTCAGTGATCCATGAATCCAGCATAGTCCTCACATAAGTGTACACATCAAAACAAACACTGAATATATTGTCTAGCTTGTCATAAGATGAGTGAAAAGTCATTGATCCTGAGAAGGCTCCAGCATGGAGACTAGGAGAACAATGCAGCTACTGACAGCAATTGAGCCTCAGGTATTTGTCCTACTCACCAGGTAAGGCATCTTTGTGCCTCACATCCCATTCAAAAATAGTTGGTGGATCACTCTGTTAATTGGAATTTGCAGGATCTTCTTTTATGCTAGGAGCTGCCATGTGTGGGAAATATTTCTCTTTTCATGTTTCCTTTTATTTATTTGTTTGTATGCTTTTCCAATGCAGACCACTAAATTCTCCAGCACAAAAGAATTTGCCTTTTAATATACATTAATTTTTTACTATATGTTTTCTCTTTCACACACATTCACTTTATATATGGTAGCATGAGGATGGGCTGTGTAGTCTCTACATAAGAATTACAGGCTCGCCAGGCGATGGTGGCGCACGCCTTTAATCCCAGCACCCGAGAGGCAGAGGCAGGCAGATCTCTGTGAGTTCGAGACCAGCCTAGTCTACAGAGCTAGTTCCAGGACAGGCTCCAAAGCCACAGAGAAACCCTGTCTCGAAAAAAAAAAGAATTACAGGCTCAATTCCTTAATCTGATTATTAAAATTAACTTTTTAAAAAATATGATGTTTATTATTCATGTTGTGCTGAATGAGATGAATCTTCTCAAAAGCAAAAATATATTTAGTTTAGATATGTATCCCTTGAAAACAAAAAGATATGAAAAAAAAGGAATGCAATAGAAAGAGAGAGAGAGAAAGAGAGAGAGAGAGAGAGAGAGAGAGAGAGAGAGAGAGAGAGAAAGCCTTGTTAGCTTCATTTGAGAAAACTACAGAAATGAGAGGAAGAAGTTGGAGATTCTCTGAGTATCCAAATAAAGATTGACAGGCTGGAGTGAAAAGTAAATCATGGACCCATGACTTCCCTAATACTGAAAATAAGTGACTGCTGAATACTCACCCCAAAATATACATATTATGTATGTTCTGAAGCCCAAGAAAGGTAGCAAGAGACTGTTGGAGGAATTTGATAGAGTTGGGTGCTGTCTTTTAGATAAAATGTAGCCATTATAATTATGCACAATAGCAGAAACAACTTGCAACATGTAGCAAGAACAGGGGAACTGAAGAAAGTAATGGAAGAAAGGATTTGCAAGAGAGTGAGAGGAAAGAGGAGAGAGGAAATGGGGAAGCAAGTTTAGCAAGAAGGCAGGGAAGGAGGAGAGGAACAAACAAAAAGAAAAGACATGAGGGTTGGAGTGGCCAGAAAAGAACATCAGAAGTGGGTAGCAGAGTAAAGAGGAAAGTAGGAATGACTGATTCATAGATTCACTTGAATAAGGTTTATTCTGTCTAAATCTACATAAAATTTCTTCTTCTGCAACAAATTCCCTTTTCCTGTTTCAAATGAAATATTTTCCAGTTCTTTCCTCAATGATATAAAATAAATTGCATCACCCATGTTCCCAAAATGACAATAGAGTGTTGCCTACAGGCCAATCTGGTGGGAGAATTTTCTTCCAACTGAGGTTTGCAGTTCCTAGATAATCATAGATATTTTTTTCTACAATGATAAATTCTAACTACATACAAACATAATATATTGTGCTGTCATTGTAATAGGAGCAATTAACTGAACACCTATGAATCCAGGAGACATGATGGAATAAATGACTGGATAAACTCAAGTATAAGGAGGCAGCTATCAAATAGAAGATAATTGTAAGTAATGTGCAGCTTTAGCCTGAAAGCATTCTGTTGAAGACTTTATCCTTAGTGATCCCTTCTAGAGAGTTTCAGGGAGAAGGAACCTCTTGACGCATGAGAGAACAAAATGTGGACATAAACTTTAATAAATAAATAAAATAAATAAATAAAAAATAAAAAAAGAAAAAAATTCCTAAGTAAAGGGTCACATACTGGTACTCCAAAATGGTATGAAAAATTTGCAATTGTTCTTGTGATATTTTCCAAGATCTTAAAAGAACACTGAAAAATCAGACAAAGAAAAAATGAGACACACTGAGCATAATATCTGAACAAGGTTAACATAGTACTTTCAGGGTGGGTGCCCTCCAGAGCAGGCTCCCCACCACTGATACTCACAATTCAGAATATGCTCTGAGGAATAAGGGACACTACATAAGGGGTGCTCAATGTGAAAGAATCGGTGGATATTCCCTGGGATTTACTGACATTGTTTGGAGCCATTCTCTGCCATTCCCTGATGATTTATATTACCAAGGCATGGAGAAAAGCCATAAATCTTTTTTTTTTCTCTATGGTGATCTTCACCACAAGACAAACAGTTTCTATTGTTCAAGCATGCCCTCCTCTTCAGTTCTTGTCATCACTTAGGGATCTCTATCTTTTTATTGTTTCAGGTAAAATAATCTTCAATACTGGTTACATGCTACTAATTTTTATGAGGTGTCATGAAGAGCTGACCTTCCACTACTCATCAATATAACAATCATATGTAGAAACCTGCTTTTGCAGTGTGCTTTAAATGGTAAAGAGACAAGGCTAGAAATGTCATAGTGACAGAGACATAGACAATCAGAGAACAGGAATGAGGAAATATCCAGGTGTGGTATCCTTGAGTTGGCCAGTGAGTAATCTGAGACCACTTATGTGTATGAAAATCAATACCTTGAATCTCCTATAGGATAAAAAATTAAATCACATGCCACTAGAAAGTTCTTATCTCTACCAATGCTCAGACTAAATGAAGAAGATCCTGTCCACAAAGGTTCACATTAAATGTTTTCTCTCCAACACTTCAGACAGCCTCTCAGACTAAATCCTCAGACTGCATTGAGCTCTTGTCTCCTCCTGTCTTATATTCCTTTCTCTGTCCAGCCATCTCACTCCTATCTCTACCTCCCTAGTGCTGGGATTAAAGGCATATGATCCCAGGTGGTGGGATCACCTCTGTGTGAACTCTGTTTCTTTTTTGCACAGATTCAATATTTAGTATTTCCAGGGTAGCATTGCACTCAGAGATCCATCCACCTCTGTCTTCCTTGTGCTGGATTTAGAGGGGTGTACCACCATTGCCTGGCCTCTATGGCTAACTAGTGGCTTAGCTCTGCAGTCTGATCTTCAAGAAGTTTTATTTGTAAGATCATAAACAAAATATCACTACATCCTCACGAACTATGTTTTCATAAAACTGAACAATCTGCAAACTTCAAATACAGCCATGCATTACTGTGCCAGAGATACAGTAAGAGAACTCCAGTGTGAGCTTGGACAGAAACCTCGCTACTCAAACCATCAGGGGATATGGAGGACAAACAGGTACTTCCAGAAAGAGAGGTGGTCACTTAGGAAACTAGGAAGTTCACGAATATGCTGCATTTGCACCTGTTTGATGTAATAAACTTTTTGGTTTTTTACACAAGGAAATCTTCTAAAGTACCCTTTACCAGAAATTTTTGAACCTTTGCATTTTGGTAAAATTTAGCTTTCACTTCAAAGTCCAAGCTAATGATTTCTCTATAGGCAGTTTGTGCAACTCAAACCTCAAAATTCTTAGTAACAAATATGCACATAACTTATTGATTTTTCTTTTTAATTACACACTAAATGCCTTTGCTCCCCCACAATACTCTAAGATGTCTAGTTGCTTCTTGTCAGACAAATCAGCACATTAATTATATATATTCTATATATGTGTGTGTGTGTACACATATATGTCATCAGGTGTCTGAAATTATGAAACTTGTTGACTGTAGATTTTGAAAGAAAGCTTGGGAATTTTGAATAATCTTTAATTCATCCAGTTTCTTTTTAAACTTGTGAGAGATAAACCACAACTTCTCTGAATTGATGTTAATTTCCAAAGTTAGCTTAGAAAATGAGCCATCCACAGTTTTCTACTTCTAAACTAATAGGACCTTATAAAAGGGAACAGTTGTTAAAATTGAAGCAAGATTCTATTTTTGAACCTTTGCATTTTGGTAAAAATTAGCTTGTATCTCTAAGTCCAAGCTAATGATTTCTCTATAGGCAGATTGTGCAACTCAGACCTCAAAATTCTCAGTCACAAATATGTACATCCCAGCAGACATCAGCTCCAGTCCTTGGTCCATCTCTCTCCAATACTTCCCATGGACAACTGAGTTCTATGATTTTCCCAGTTTGTTTGTGCTTGTGTTGCTCCCAGAATTACCTCTCTGCATTGATGACAGGAAAATCCTGGTTTCTCATGTGTGAGCTAGAGAAGTGTCTTCAAAAAAGCCGTGTTGACTGTGGGCTCCAGCAATGGATTGTAAATGTGGGACAGGTTTAAAATGTAAAAGAGAATCTTTTCATCTGAGGCTAAGGCTTCTCCAGAAATTCATGCATTGACACCAATGGTGTGTGATGAAACCTTGGAGACCACATTGACTACATTCTTAGAATCCTGACAGCAGAACACATAACAGTGAATTGAATAATTTCATGCTATGTTGAACCCAGAGGATCCACTGTCATAATTTCCAGTGTCAGTGTGAGGATCAGGTTACATGGTTACTCCTGAAATGGATGAACAGGGTAAAGTTTTTTTTTAATTTTATTTTTTTACCAAAAATCTCCACCTCCTCCCCCTTCCCATTTCCCTCCCACTTCCCCCCACTCCCTCTTCCCCTCCCTCTCCAGTCCTAAGAGCAGTCAGGGTTTCCTGCCCTGTGGAAAGTCCAAGGTCCTCCCCTCTCCAGGTCTGGGAAGGTAAGCATCCAAACAGACTAGGCTCCCACGCCAGTCCATGCAGTAGAATCAAAACTCAGTGCCATTGTCCTTGACTGAAAAGCTAAGGATAATGGCAGGGTAAAGTTTTTATGAGTTTTTTGGACATAAAGCATATCAGAACCAAGACCTCTATTCTAATCCCAAGGATTTAACTTTTAAAGAAGAATATTCAGAACATTTTATGGAGAGCCTACCAATATTAATTAACAGACTTCACATGTCTACATTAAGGTAAATAAATTATTGAACAAATAGGCACAGGCCAAGTTTTCCTCTGGAGTAGAAAAGGAGTAGCAGTTGTTTATCGAGATGCCCTTGAAATTCTCTTCTCTTCAGTATGTCCTCTGATTTGTTCTAGATAATTTATAGAAAAGGAGATACCTAGATGAGACCAGACTAACTGTTATTGTAGCATGAGCCCTGAAAGGGTAGGCAGGATTGATATATGTTTCCCTAAATTCTGAATGATGAAGGGATAATGTCACCTAGAGTTAAGTAACAACTAAATAAATGTTAAAAGAGATTTTACAAATGATGTATATGTTTATCTGCAAACTGAGAAAGCTTGAAACTGAGAAGCCTCTTTAAAGCAAAGGACACAGTCAATAAGACAAAAGGCAGCCTACTGAATGGGAAAAGATCTTTACCAGCCCCTCTTCAGACAAAGGACTGATCTTCAATATATATAAAGAACTCAAGAAATTAGACATTAAAATTTGAAATAACTCAGTTAAAAATGGGGTACTGAACTAAACAGGGAACTCTCAACAGAAGAATTTGAAATGGCCAAAAGACACTTGAGGAGATGCTCAACCTCCTTAGCAATCAGGAAAATGCAAATCAAAGCCATTCTGAGATACCATCTTACTCCTGTCAGAATGGCTAAGATCAGAAACACTGATGATAGCTTATGCTGGAGAGGCTGTGGAATAGGGAAACACTCATCCATCGCTGGAGGGAATGCAACCTTGACAACCACTTGGGAAATCAGTATGGTGGTTTCTCAGAAAATTGGGAATCAACTTACCTAAGGATCCAGCAATACTTCTCTTAGGCATATACCCAAAGGATGATCGATCATACTGCAAGAACATTTGTTCAACTATGTTCATAGTAGCAGACAGAGATAATATTTAGAAACACAGCTTTTCAATTTCACATTGATCTTAAAGAGACATGACAGTGTGGAAACACAACATTTTCTATGCATATGGTGAAAAGGAAACTAAGTACAGTGTAGTGAACCCTTAACAAGGAAAATGTGGACACAGAGCTAAGTTAATGCTTCAACCTTTATAACTATCATCAGTGTGTATGATTGACTTATATCTTGGGCTGAGTACTGCCTTTTGCCCAGGTCCAACTACAGAGCCTGCTATAGCAGGAAGATATGCAAATAAGTATTCTTTGTGCCCATAAAAACTAGGCATGCCCTGACCCTGCAGCTCTGGCAGAGAAGACCAGCCCTGGATTCCTAAATCCTCCCAGTCAGAGTTTAGTAGTGAACACAGGCCACTCACCATGGACTTAGGGATCATAATGTTTTTCTCTGCCCTGATTTTAAAAGGTAATTCATAAAGATGAGATACTGTGTGTTGTGTGGACATGATAAAGAGAAAAAAAATGTCTTATGTGTCAGTTTTCTAACGAGAATTCTTTTGTTTACAGGTGTCCAGTGTGAGGAGCAGTTGCTGGAGTCTGGGGGAAGCTTAGTACAGCCTGGAAAGTCCCTGAAACTCTCCTGTGCAGCCTCTGGATTCTCATTCGGTGGTTATGACATGAGCTGGGTCCGCCAGGCTCCAGGGAAGGGGCTGGAGTGGGTCGCATACATTAGTAATGGTGGTGGTAGCACCAGTTATACCGACGCTGTGAAGGGCCGGTTCACAATCTCCAGAGACAATGCCAAGAACACTCTGTACCTGGAAATGAGCAGTCTGAGGTCTGAAGACACAGCCATGTATTACTGTGCAAGAGACACAGTGAGTGAATGCTACTGTGAGCTCAGACAAAAACACAGCTGTGGGGAACACGGGACCAGCAGGGGGCGCTGAGATCACTTAGAAATAAGTGTCAGAGAGCCTGCTCAGAAAATCATGGAAGACTGGACTTCTCTGTGTCTGCACTGCCTTTCCATACCACATTTAGGGATTTTCTCTACAGGTATAGAGTATAGTAATTCTTGAATGTCCTAATGTTTATTCCAATTTCTTTTTCCTGTTGGTTTGTGTGTATTTATTTATTACAGTGTTTCTCCTTGTTTCCCTTTAACTCTTTCTGTCTACCTGTCTCTCTCAAAGTCTCACTCTCTCTCACTCTCCCTTTCTCTCTCTCTCCCTCACTTTCTCTCTAACTATTCTTCGTGTGTGTGTGTTTCTGTGCTGACATATGATGATCAATAGCCTCTGTCTTCCTCTTTTCAATTGTGGCAGACACTATTACTCATATGTGCAGTCTGCTCTCATTTTTACCTTGTAATTCAGGTGTGTGAGTTGAACATGAATTCCAGTACATGCTGTGGTTTAATTATACAGTAGTGTTGAAACATCATGGAGCCCAGACTCAGAACAGGAGGGTGAATGACTCTTCTATTCCTGCTTATTTTCTTTTTTCTGTTTTCATTGTTTGGTTTGATTTAACCTCCCTACTCCAACATCCGTGGGATCCATGTCTCTCCAGAACAAATAATCTCTTCCCGAAAGCCAAGCCTTGTACAGCTGTATCAAGTCACTGGTGTAAGGTTGAGTTTCACAAAGGATTCCATTAAAGCCATAGTATCAACTCAAATGTAATGAAACTAAGGATCTGTTGTTGGTCTGCTCACATTGTCATGGAGTTCTACAGCACAGCACTCATCCTCATTCTCTGGGTCTTACATGTTCTCCACCCTCTCTACTGAGGTATTCTTTTGACATGGAGGAGGTGACATAGATGACCACTAGACCTGAACACATTCACTTATTCTAAGCAATTTGAAAACATGTGTCTCAGAACTGAGCATCACTCCACTTCAAAAGAAGCTTATCAGATAAAGGATGGGATCAGCTCTAACTATGTGTTTAAAAATAAATATTTAGACTATATTTACAAATATGTCCAGTTAGCAAAATGACTGTAGTAGGTACTTCTCTAAGAACTATGACCTCCCCGAGCCTAAGGGTCTAGAGTATCAGGCATCAATGCCTTCATGTAAATTAGGCCATCTTCAGCTTGATTCCCCAAACTGTGTGTAATGATGTCTTCAGCACTATCATCTGTTATCTATTCCTGGTAGGAAACCAGAGTCAATGTCAAGAACTTGTTTGGTTTGAGGAGCCTTGGGCCTTTCATAAGGAGCCCACTTATCCCTGACACAGAACAAGAAATAATATCCACAGCTTGAAGTGGATTTAAATGTAAGAAATATGAGAAGTCATATCACCAAGCTTTATCTCCTTATAGTGACTGTTAGCCAAACTTGAAGAAATCGGATGGGAGCCTTGACATATGTCACAAAAGTGATTCTTGAAACTTGGACTAGATTCCACCTGTTCTGAGTCACTTCTTCATCTCCACACACACACAATAAAGAAACAGTTTATCCCATAATTGAATTTTGTAATGATGAAGGAAGTTGCCATATAGTATTTGGTACAAATAAAAAAAATGAAGGACCATCAATGTGAGCCCTGATGCAATACTCCATGACTGATTCTTAGTGCCAGTAATGGGTGATTGGTTGAAGCAAAGGGTAGTATATTCAATAAAGTATTCCTCATATCCTGATGTGACTTCCTGCATGAAAATTTATCTTAAAGTTCTGTTATATCTTTCCTACGGGCTGCGGGATCCCATAGGCTATGGGATCACATAGCTCTCTAACACTCATTCATTCCTGACCTCAGTGAAAACGGGGCTGTTGTCTATTGATGAGACTAATAGTCTTCTCCCGTGACTGGTGACAAACCTTGAGGTGAGTGTCACCATTGTACACATATGTCAATATAGAGGTTTTAACAGCAGATAAATTATAGTGGCTATTATTTCTTATACTCACATTGCTATCCCAGGTGAAACTTCAGGAGACAAAACCTAGACCAATTAAGCTCTCACAGTCATTTTTCCTCACCTGCATTGTCATTGGTTTCTCCATCACCAGCCTGCACTTGGATTTGAGAGCTCTAAGGAAGGTCATAGAGTGGGTGTGGTACATAAGTAGTGGTGGTGGTTGTGGCACCAGTTATAGTCTGTCCTTCAAGAGATGATGGTTCATCATTAGTGAAGCATCTGAGAACCAGTTCTTCCTGAAACTGTACTCTGTGACCACTGAGGATACTGCTATGTATTGTTGGGAAAGAGACACAGTGAGGGCACTTCTGTGTGAACCCAGACACAAAACTTCTAGCAGAGGAGTTTATGACCAGGAGGGCACTATAAGCAGAGAACAAACCCAAGGAATCCAATTTGGAAGAGACATGAAGAAAAAAATGGGGATTTTTCTCTAGTCTTTTTTCACATTGTTTGAAATATGCTAACTCAGAATATAATGGAGCCAATGGCTGTGTGCATGCTCTATGAGATAGGATGTGCTTAACAGAATGTGTGCACATACAGATGCATCAGAGCGTGAAGTCATTTTGCCATTGATGCTTGGATTGTAATAACTTACCAACATGATGAGGGCAGTTTAATTTCAAGCAAATGTTTCAGTAAGAAATGTGTATGTGCACCCAAACTTAAGAGAAATGTGGATAGAAAGCTGAGCATGATTTCACAAACGCACATCATGATCAGAGGGAAAAGATGCCCAAGTCTATGCCTGTGTTCTGATTTATGTGAATATCAAATATTCATCCAACATCATATATCATAGACAGCTAGAATCCAACTATGTTCTAACATTCACAAATATTTAGGAATATAGTCATGCACCAACCTGCCTACCATCTATCTATCATTTATCTATACACCAAATGGCATGACATTCATCTGTCTATATTAACTGACTTAATAAGATGAAGAAGAACTGAGATTACTATGTACAAACTGGTATTTCCATATGTCAGCAAACACATAAGAAACATTGAACTATTGTTACTACAGTGTTAAAATTTTACCACGAACTTTTAATACTTCCTGTTCTACATTTCTTCTCTGTATGAAGCTTAAACTGCATTTCCTAGGACTCACACTGCATAGGTTCAGCACACTTTACAAGTTTCTAGTGCTGAGCTTGGGCTGTACAGTGAAGCTACAGAGACACTTCTGCATGACAATGTAATGATTAATCTGGAATTTCAACTAGACAGGATGAGAAATTAAATAAAACATCACCTACTAGGTATTCTTGTGAGGAACTTTTTCCTATTTTCTTATTATTTCCTTGTAAACTATAAACAGAGAATATTATTTGTATCATGTGTATTCCTCTCTCTCCCACCTCCAATGCCAACTTCCACACACTTATTTTATACAAATGTGTAATATCATTTGAGATAAGTAATAGTTAGTTGCATGTGGACAGCACTGTTAGATGACATATTTGATAAAAGCACATGACAGAAAGAAACTTAGCTTTTTTGTCTTTTTGCTTTCACTCCTGGAAAGTTTATCTATCCATAACTGCAACATTCATTCACAGATATTAGAACAGGTTTCTTCAGGCTTCCAACAAACGGTGAAGAACAGCAGTTCTCTAGGAATCCTGCAAGATTTTGTAGGGAGATTGGAGCTGCTCAGGTTTCCTGAACCAATGACCAGATTCCCAGTTTCTCTATGTAAGACACTACTATTGCACAACACAGACCTTATTCTGCAAGGCAATTCAATAATCCTTTTTTACATACCCATTCCACTACTTCAGAAAAACCTAACTACATTAGAAAGCCCTGTAATCACCACCTACTATTTTGTCTTCTCATCAAATGACAGTAATCCTTCACTTTGGTACTTTCTGTGTGTTTATGTTAGTTTACTGCACATACAGGTAAACTATTAAGTTAATTTAAATTCTGGATAATGCTATTTTTGCTCAATTTAGAGCCCATAAGGTCCATAAGGTGTTGAAAAATCAGAATTACTTGCTTTTTGTAAGGTTATATTATGCCATATATACATACGTACGCACATACAAACACACATTTGAATCATTTTTTATTGCTCCGTTCTTTCTCTGATCAATATGAATGTCATTCCTATGTGTTACCTATAGTAAATATTTCCACTATGAAGAGGAGATTGTGGACATCTGAGACACTATTAAGCAGCAGCATTCATCTTTTATACTTCATGATTAAGAATGGGAGACGCCAATTCCTTTAAGTTCCTGCCGTACTGACTGCTCTGTTGGGATGAACTGTGCTACTGAAGTGTGACACAAAATAAATCTATTCTCCTTTTCATTGATTTTCTCAGGAATTTTATAACCACAAAAGGAAACAAAAAAAAAGTGTCATTTGAGACTCTTAGGAAGGAGTGTTGCCTGTTGGCCCTTAATAACAACAGCATAATCTACAAAGATAATAAGGTTTGAATTCAGCTTTGTACTTCTTTTCCATGGTGATTTATTTTATCAAGAATCAGAATAAAGACTTACATCTCCTACAAACTTTCTATACTAATCCTCAATTCAAGGTACTTGATTCCTCATGTACAAGCAAGTCCTCCTCTTCACTACTTGCCATCATCTGGGGTCCTGTCTTTTTTATTACCTCAGTTAGCATAAACCTCATGCCTGGTGGCATGCTGTTACATTTTATGAAGTGTTATTACCCATGGACCATCTGATCTATCAACAACAAAAAAATTATGCTTAGAAACATAATTTTGTTCTGCGCTACAAATGAGGAGGAAGACAAAGAAGGACAGATAAAGCATATTCAGATAGAAAGTGAGACTGAAATCAAGAGACACAAAGACTATTGCCCAAGTACAATAGCTAAAATGTAAAGAGGAACAGTCTGAACCTAGGGAGACAGACCCAAATAACTTCCTTAGGTCTCCTCTCAGATAAACCTCTGAAATGCACTAAATGTTAGTGATCTGCTTTGTCACAAGCTGGATATTTAGATGAGTGCTGAGAATAAGTTGTCTCCATTGACACCAAAAAGAAGAATTTTGAGACATTTCTTAAGCAGTATTTTTGATTCCCAAGACCCTAATGTCATCTTAGATTCTCTGCTGGAAAATACACAGTTGTAAAATTGGATTTAGGAAATGGCTCACTATTCGGCATGAACGTGAATGCAGACTCATGATAAATATTCCCATGCTTTGCTTCTAAACTGTTCCCTGGTTTTCTAGAATTGGAAATCCAGACTGGGCAAAGACAATATTCATGAGTATACATTTATTTTCATCAAAGAAGCACAAGACAAAACGAAGAAAAATTGCAAGCTCAGTGCTTTCTTTTTTTCTGTCAGAAATCGTTCCCAAGTCAAAGCAGCTCTCAGGCTAAAAAAACAGGCCTAGCACAGAAGCCCTATCTCCTCACTAGGATCCAGGAGAGAATTGTTGGCCTGGCACTGTTACTCTTCCTGGTTACTTATCCTAGCTGTAATTATTTCCAGGTTTCAGAATAAGCAACTAGACATGTCATCTATAGCATGTATGACTAACAGTAATGTTTCTTGTCTCCAGATACCATGCCTCAGGTTTATCTGACAGAGATAGGACCTGTCATAGTGCATCCCTCATAGACCCTTTCTCTCACCTGCACTGTTTCTGGGTTCCCGTAAACCAGTTATAGTGTAAACGGATTCTGCAAGTCTCTGGGAATAGGTCTGGAGTAGATGGAAGGAATATGAATTGCAGAAAGCACTAATTATAATTCAACTCTCAAAGCCCATTTCAATATTAGCAGGACCACCTCCAAGACATAAAACCAAACAATCTGCAAACCGAGGACACAGGCCCCTATTTCTCTGCCAGTGACAGTATAAGCTTGTCCAGATACCTCCCTACAGAGACACTCAGGAGCAGCAGAGGGGTCTGAGGACAGATGGGGACATTGCAGGAACATTAGCTGAATGCTTCAGAAGCTATAAAGTTCTAGAATACGCTGTACAAGCCAGTGTTCTAATGATGTAACCTATGACTTCCTCTTATAACCAAGGAATTCTTCTAGCAGCCCCTGTCATATCTGTTATATTCTGATAAATTTCTTTTTATTGTTACACTAAGCTTCTGATTTTTCCACAAACCCTTTAAGCTAATCTTTTGTTTCTTGCTCTATACAAATCAGAATGTGAATTTTATACATTTATATATGTGTGTGTGAGTGTGTGTGTGTGTGTACACATCTGTGTGATTGTAGATACATTCATTTTAACGGAAGTCAGTCATTATGACAGGCATTATGAGTTCAGTAAGGAAACTTAGGAATTTTAAATAATCTCTAATTCATCCACCTTATTGTTCACATGCAATAGACAAACCACAAATTCCCTGAATTAATGTGATTTCCAAAATTAGATTGGAACATGTATTATCCACAGTTTCCTATTTCTAAACACATAGGATTCCATAAAATTGTACAATCATTATCATTTTTGTGAAATTCAATTTTAAACATTTACAGATTGATAAAAATTTCCTTCCACTTGGAGTCTAATATAATGATTTCTCTGCAGGTGTAGTGTGTGCGCTCAGACAACAAAATTGTTAGCCACTTGTGTGTACATTCTAGCTGATGTCAGCTGCTTTCCTGTATTCATATTTCATCATTACTTCCCATAAACATCTGAGTTCTATGATTTTCACAGTGTGTGCTTCAGTTAGTGCTTTAGCTGCCTACAAAGTCTCCCAAAATTAAAGCTCTGGAATTCTCTCTTGCTGTAGACTGGAAGGACCTGGTATCATATGTGTGAGCTAGAGAAGTGTCATTCAAAGAAGCAGTATAGGCCATGGTCTCCATGTTATTGGATCATGAACTTGAATCTAACACTATGTCCACAAGACTATTCATATGTGCATACTGACATAAATAGATTATTGGATAAACAGTAAGACAAGAATCCTCTTCTGAAATAGAATTTAAGTACCAAAATTATGGGGATTCCATTGAAATTCCATTGAAATGTTGTGGGCATGGGAGAAATGGTTCAATCTGCTCTATCAAAGTGAACATAGTTCAACTATGAAATTGCCAAATAATGTGTTGGACACTCAGGGAATTAAAATAAAGACTACGTTATCCAGACATCTCATGTCTGCGTGGGTAAACAATAGAAATGGCATTTTCATTTAAAATAAAGTTTTGAATTGCTCTTCATTTATTGATATCACATCCAAACTGTCTCCTACTGAAGGATTAATATTTAAACACTGAGGTATGAAGTCTCATGAAAAAAACTTCATTAAATGGTTCTTCTAGCTCTCACATCCATATGGTCCTTCTCTGATATGTCTTCAGTGTGGAGCTGGTCCATGAGTGAAAGTGGGCACCATAGTTATGATTGGGAACTTCCTTCAGAGAATAGCCTTTGAGAGGCTGGACCTGGTAAGAAATGGCCTTGGGTAAAAAAAAAAAAAACGCATTCCCTCCCATACACTCTCCCTTTCCCTTCTTGCCATGCCTGGATGTTGGATTCCATTCCTGTTCCTAATTGTGATCTTTGAGTTCTTTAATTAAAGAAACCCTTATTACATCTTATTTGGAGCAATGTAGGATTACTTCATCTTGTGCATTTCCCTTCATCTGGCATGTTCTTTTTCTTCTGACACTCATGTGGAAATATTTATTGAAACCCCCGCAACACTCCTGGTTTGCCAGCCCAGGCACATTTCTTACCTGCAGCCCACCTGCCACTGCCTAGCACCTCGAAATTCCCTGCTGCAGCATGCCACTTTTTCACATTGTGATCCACCCAGTGTTACATTGGTCAGATGCACACATTGTGACTTATGACTGATAGAAAATTTTGGGTATCTATCTTATTCAGGCCACCAAAAACCTTTCTTTGTGTATGGAATCACTTTAATTGTCCTTAGTAGCTACTCTTAATCTGTTAAACAAAGCATATTTGTCAGTATCTAAGTAGACAACTACGTGAGCAGTCAAAGCAGGCATGTTCACCCATCCCTGCTGTCATCACTCCTCCACGACTCTCCACTATGTGGCTGCAGCCATGACATCTGCTGACCGACGAACATTATTATACCTACCACAATTTACTGAAACTTTCTAAGTAAGGTAAGTAAATTAACAGAATTGAGAGTTATATGATGACAATCTTAATATTCAGGAATTTAATAACCATTTTGCTTATGCTATAGATGGTATTCTACAAGGCTTGTGTGATTGTCCTTATACATCCATTTATATGATTTTGGGAATTAATATTTTTTCATATTTCTCCTTAAGGAAATGGTTTGTTAATAGAGTCAAGAATGAGGCACTTTTAAATATGATATAGACTTCACAGAATAATAATGAACAGCTATCTGAAAAACAATACCATTAAAAAGGATAACACCAATTTGAAAGAAAAAATTCAATCCATGTCACAAGGTGTTGAGAAATTCTCTGAAAAAAAATTCATGATGTTGAATTTAACAACTGGAATCTGTTAAAAAGTTATGATGGGTAAAGGTTAATAATGGATGTGGAATCTCTCCAGGAAGGCAATATGTGCACCATTCATATAATGTACAAGAATGAGACATTATCTTTACTGGAAAAATTTTATACCTTGGAATTATATGTGCAGAATAAGGACCAGAACCTAAATGAATAAATTAGTGCACTAGAACTTTACACAGGACAGGAGATTCAGACTTTTCAAAAGGCAATGTTAAAAAGATTTGAAAAAATTGAGGAAATTATCAGAACTGAAGAGAAGGGAGAAAAGATACAAGAATAGGATTTTGCCTCACCAGGACATGCCAGAGTTCAATATGACTTACCCAGAGTTTTAGCTACTTATCTGGTAATCTCTGGAAAGCCATTTGGCTAAATGCCCTAGAGTATTCAAAGACTATAAGTAGCAACCTATAGGTACGAGCCTTCTAAAGGAAATTAAATAAGCAAGTGTATCTTATGGCTTTTAGCCATCACTTGTTAAGAAAATGGTGAAAATGTGGGCCTCACGCCATAAGGCCTCTCCACATGATTGGCTTTAGTTTCAGTGGTCCTCAAAGACAGACTGTAGCTGCTATGCAAGTGTCACTGGGGGGAAGGGAAAACATTTTGAACAATAGTTAAAAGAAAAGGGATTTGAGGCTGCCCAAGATCAAATTCTTGCCAAGGGCTAAAACTCAAACCCACAGGACCAGGCTCTATATGTACATATGCCACACAACAGCTTTAAATGCTTGGGACAGGATTCAGAAATAGTAAAAAGAATTGAATCATATTCCAGAGTTACACAGGGCCAGAGAGAACCCTTTATTGACTTTTTACAATAGAGTTCAGAGTGTACAAAAATGAGCAACAGACCCTGAAACTACGTGAGTACTTATTGTATCTATGGCTTTTGAAAAAGAAATCAACTTAGAATGCAAAAAGATACTTGGGCTTTAAAGGTCAGATCAGCACCAATGGATGAATGGGTCCTGCATACAATGAATGTTAAAAATGAATTCTGGCAGATGGATGTGTTCCACTTTAAATAATTTGGTAAATTAAAATATGTACACCACACCATAGACATGAACTCAGGTTTTCAATGGGCAACTGCTTTGACTTGGAAAAGGCTGATTCAGTAATCACACATTTATTAGAAGTTGTGGCCAACAAGGGTATACCTGTACAATTAAAGACAAATAATGGTCCAACATATGTCTCTAAGAAAATGAAACCGTGATTTTTTTTGTTTATCATAATATAAAGCATATTACAGGTATACCAAATAATCCTACAGGTCAGGCAGTTATAGAAAGCTCAAATTAAACTCTAAAGGATATGTTCAATAAACAGAAAGGAATGGAAAATATCCTAGGAAATAGATTGCATAAAGCTTTATTAACCTTGAATTTTCTTAATGCTAATGAAAAAGGAACAATGGCAGTAGAGGAACACTGGATAATAGTAAAAAAATTCTGAATTAAATCAGCAGTGCTCATCGTTTGTATCACTAAGTCAACACACCAATATAATGACCTATCTTGCACCTATCACTCCCATAACTTCTTTCCTAAGGGATCTCACAAAGTTCTATTTGTCAGTACCCTGGTGTTCTGTGTCTCTTTTCCCATCATCTCTCTGTCAGGAGTCCCTAAAGTTATGTCTTCCCTGTACAGTTGCACATCATGGCTAGAAAATCCAAGTAGTAAATTTTCTCCTCTTCTTGACCTCTGATCTCTTCTCAAAATGCAGCTATCACCCCATCTATTACCCTGGACATGTTCTATTGATTCACCCAGCCTCAAATTGCACAGTGCTCTGATTTCTACCTGACAGATAACTCATGTATGCATAAGAGAACCCCTGTATTTACCTTGCAAGTCCTTATTATTCCCTGGGCACCTCCACAAGCACCATCAACCACCTCAGGTCTGTAACTTCTCTCCTAGACCCCATACATCAGCATCTGAGCTGGTGCCATGCTGGATTTATTATCAAGGTACTTCAGTGTGGTTCGAAATAAAATGTGGAAAAACCTTCATCACCATTTCTATTTCTAAAGGTTGCCTTGCTTACCCATTTCTTTCATATTTAGTAATATCTTCCTTGAGCATTTTCTTTGTGGATTTATTTTTAAAACAATTCATCTATTCAATGGGTACTAGTCTTTCTTCATTTTGAGGAATTGCATACCCAAAATATATACAATTAAATATAATCACATTTGCACCTTATTTCCCTTTCTGCTACCAATAATCATCCCCAAAATAAGCGTTTCACAACTTATTGACCTTTGTAAGCCAAGTTGATACTGCCCATGTGTGCATGCATGTGTAGCCAGGCACTATAGAATAAGAAACCTACTAATGATCACATTCTCAAAAAGAAAGTGTCTCAGTTTTCAGGAAAGATCTATATTCAACAAATTATCAGTAAGAAGGAAGGCCTGGAAATAACCCACACAATGGTTTTGACTGGATTGTTCTTAGGTATGCTTACACAGAAAACAACTGCCATTATAAGTTCATGATGTGAGAGCCAGGTCAAATCCAGAATTCAGCAATTAACAGCGCTCTTCTTTATGCTCAGCCTCTTACGTTCTTTCCACTCCCTCTCCTCAGTGTTCTCTGAGACTTGGAAGAATGTAAGTGGAACTAGAAACAGTTATGTAATAAAATAAAACAAATATTGAGAAGGACACAGACTACCTGATTCTTTCATATCCAGAACCTAGATTTGTTGTGTTAGGTGTTCTGCCATCTGCTTTATAGAACATATAAGTAGAAGGGGAACCCTAGGAAAGGAAGACATCTTAAGTGAGGGACAAGGAGAATGAAGCACGGGGTAATGTTGGTGCTGTCAAAGAAAAAACTAACAGTGATGATGGAAAGTTGATGAATAGGAGGGAGACCACACAAATGGTTAAATAACAACAAGTTTGTCCTAAAGCTTAGTCAAAATTCTGGATTTGATAATTATATTATTTTGTAAATGAAAACTATTCTAACACAAAATAAAGACAGTCATGAGTTGCCTGGAGTAATGATGACAGAAGATAACTGGAGTGTAGAGTTTAAAGAAATCAGAGAGAGACTTTCAGATTGGAAAAAAAGTGCATTTGTTGCTAATGGAAATAGGTCTCCTTAGCAAATGCAAAGCAGTGGAGATAAAGAGTGACAAAGGATATCTCACTTGTAATTCTCCTATAGCATGAGGACAGCATGGTCTCAAAAATAAGTAAAATTCAGAAAATCCCCAAGTGTTCTTGCAACAGAGAGTGATTTATGCTAACAGCATCTGAATGTTGTGTCCTTGTCAAAGAGCCACGTCAGGGAGGATCCATTTCCAGGCCAGAAAGTAAGAAAATCTGTGCTCCTATGTAGAAACACACCTGTGTTTGGCACATTTAATTTCATATGTGTACTAAGGAGACCTGATAGTATATATCCACATGTTCTGTGCACATGCACATAAAGGAAGTAATTGGAGTGTTGTGAATATTTCACCAGGAAAATGTGAATCCAAAACTACAATTCTATGTCAATTTCTATAACTATCATCATTGATTTTGATGCCTTATATCTGTTATGAGCACTGTCTTCCCTCAAGGCTCCAACACCAGAGCAACTAGGGCAGGAAGACATGCAAATGAGGGTTCTCTGTGCCAATGAAAACCAGCACTGCCCTGACCCTGCAGCTCAGACAGAAGAGACCAGAGCTGAATTTACCTGGTCCTCCCATTCAGTTATCACTACTGAACAGAGACCATTCACCATGAACTTGGGGCTCAATTGTCTTTTCCTTGTCATTGTTTTAAAGGGTAATTTATGGAGATCATATGCTGTGTGTATTTGTGTACATGAGGAAGAAAATTGGATTCTGTGACAGTTTTCTAATCAGGAATCTCTGTTTGCAGGTGTCCAGTGTGAGGTTCAGCTTGTGGAATCGGGAGGAGGATTGGTGCAACCTGGAAAGTCCCTGAAACTCTCCTGTGTGGCCTCTGGATTCACTTTCAGTAACCACTGGATGAGCTGGGTCCGCCAGGCTCCAGGGAAGTCACTGGAGTGGGTTGCATCTATTTATAATAGTAATAACATCTACATCAGCGACGCTGTGAAGGGACGATTCACCATCTCCAGAGACAATTCCAAGAACACACTATACCTGGAAATGGGCAGTTTGAAGTCGGAGGACACAGCCACATATTACTGTGCAAGAGACACAGTGAGTGAAAGCTACTGTGAACTCAGCCACAAACCTCCACGCAAAGTGCTCAGGACCAGCAGGTGGCGCAGACAGCACACAGAGCTCTGAGCCACAGAGGATCCTGATCAGAGAGCATAAAGGGATGGACTCCTCTGGGTCTGGGCTGCATCTCCACATTACATTCTAAGATTCTCTCTACAGTAATCCTTGAAGTCTTCCCAGTTTTATTCAAATGTCTATTTTACATTGTGACATGCTTTTCTGTTTGTTTATCATACTGATTTTGCCCTCTGCTCTAAACATCTACAAACTATGAGTTTAACCCCTTAAAAAAGGAAATCTTTGAATGAATGAAAATGCTCATTGCTGATACCATGTCTGCATATGTTTATGTTTGCATATGACTGTGGAGGTCACATGTTGATTAGAAGAGTCTTCCTCAACTGCTCTTTAACTTATTTTTTGATTCAGGTTCTCCCACTGAAACTGGAGCTCACATGTTTAGATAGAGTGTTTAGATATAAGTCCCAAAGTGCCTCCTGTCACAATCTACCTAGTTATTGTAATATAAGGAAAAAACCATCATACCCAGGTACCTAGTTAAGTACTGAGAATCAAACTGAGATACTCATTAGGAATCAGGCACCTTACTCCCTAGCCATCTCCTTATCACTGGATATTATCATTATACATTGTAGATGTTAAAAATAATATTGTAATCTATAAAACAAATAAATATATAATGATTTTAAATGAGAAATATTTTGGTAATTATGGATTTTTAAACCATTTATTTCCTAGATAAAAAAATAAGGAAAATCTCTTCAATGTCCTAAAAATTCTTCCAGTTGTGCAATGGGCAATATGAGAGAAAGGAAGGACCTGGGAATGAATGGAGGAGGGTACTAGTAATCAGAACATATTGAGTGAAAATATTTTCAAAAAAATAAATAATTTTTAAGACTCTTCATGTGAATGTCAGGAATAGTGATGCATTCATTTAATCCAGTTACATGGGGCCAGTGGCTAGAAAATCCTTCATAGTTCAATATCAGCTTGGTCTATATAGTAAGTCCAGGACAACAAAAATTTGCCAAGAATAGGTAGTGCAGTTGTGAATTTGTAGAGAAGGAACAGGTCTACTGGAGTTAAATTCTTGATTTCCTTAGCAAGTAGTTCATCCAAGGTCTGCAACATCCATGACACAGTTCTAAATAACTATAAACCATGAATCCCATTCAGGGTAAGGACAATGTTTGGATGGCTTGAAAACCGGACTGTCTAGACTGTGTGTGCATTTTGTACGGTTTGCACATGTGTCTGAAGGCTAGAGTTGAGATTGAGTGTGTTTATTGTTCATTTCTATCTTATTTTAGAGACAGGATATCACAATGAACCTGGAGCACAAATGTGCAGATAGATTCTTGAGATGGCAAGTTTTAGAGAACCTTTAGTCACAACCCCCTTTAGTGATGGGAATATCGGATAAACCATTAATTCCAGCTTCTAAGCTAAGTCTTGTGAATCAAGCTAAGATACTAATACTGGATGGCAGGCATCTTACGACTGAGCCAACTCTTGAGCCCTGGATATTATCACTATACATTGAATAAAGAATTGTAACATGCCCTTATCCCCATCCCACCCCACCCCCAAGATCCCAATTTTTTGCCCAACAATCTTGTCTATTCCCATATCCAGGAGGATAACTATATGTTTTTCTTTGGGTTCACCTTCTTATTTAGCCTCTTTAGAATCACAAATTATAGACTCAATGTCCTTTATTTATGGCTAGAAACCAATTATGAGTGGGTACATCCCATGTTCATCTTTTTGGGTCTGGGTAATCTCACTCAGGATAGTGTTTTCTATTTCCATCCATTTGCACGCAAAATTCAAGATGTCATTGTTTTTTTACCGTTGAGTAGTACTCTAATATGTATATATTACACACTTTCATCATCCATTCTTCCATTGAAGGACATCTAGGTTGTTTAGAGGTTCTGGCTATTACAAATAATGCTGCTATGAACATAGTTGAACAAATGCTTCTTTAATATGATGGGACATCTCTTGGGTATATTCCCAAGAGTGGTATTGCTGGGTCCTGGGGTAGGTTGATCCCGAATTTCCTGAGAAACTGCCACACTGATTTCCGAAATGGTTGCACAAGTTTGCATTCCCATCAGCAATTGATGAGTGTACCCCTTTCAGATACAGTCCCATACCCATCATAAACACCCACAGTCAGAAACACTCTCACATTCACTGATAGAAGGGACGACTTTTTAATTTTTTTAACAGGGTCATCTAGGTCTCTAGCTATGAGAGATTTTATAGCTTCTCTCTCTCTATTGAATTTATTAAGACTATATTTCACAGTGCCCTGCCATCAAATGCATTGTTGTCGATAATTAAAGGATTTATTATCTTGAAAAACTTTCAATACAATATATTCTGATAATCATTTAAATTCTCTCTTCTTTTGCAGATCCTACCCATTTCACCATTTCCAGATTTTCATAATGGTCAGTTTTAGGGTTATTTATAAGGACATATAAGGGTTTGGATGTGAGGCATTCATTTTAATATAGACATGTTTCTCATTGCACTCTTCTAGAATTTACTCTGTACTAATCTATAATGCATCTGAGTATTTCTGAAGTCCTCTTTCCACTGTAATGTTTATTTTTCTATTTAATTTGCAAACTCATTTGAACAAGGTGGATACCATCCATCACACAGGGCAGTCCTGGCTGTCTGTGGGCACCAGGATGAATCTTGAAGAGTCTCAAGGATCATTGGGAGTGGGGGTGGTCCTTTGATTCACAACAGAGCTTCATTTAATTCTCCAGTTAGAGCAGAATTTAGGATTTTGGCAAGAACCAACAGATCGTGCTGGAATAACCTGGTAGGACCTATAAACCATTAACCTTAATTTGATCCACTCTCTACATCATCCTCACATAAAACATGAACATCAATTTCATCATTGACCCTGGCTATGCTCTGGTAATCAGACTATAGAAACAATACAACTAAAGACAGCAGCTGAGATTCGGGAGCCTACAGGAGGTTCCTGGCTAACACACTGCTTAAGGTGTTCCTGAGCCTAAAGTCCCTTTCTGAAAATGCTGTCAAATCAAAATGTAGTTTCTATGTCTTAGGGTCTATTCTGGTCTTGTGAGATTCCTGGTGTGTAATCAATTTGGTTTTGGCCAAAATAAAATACCCTACCCCTACTGGGGTATTTAAACACATTTTAAAAGCTTGCCAGATTTAAGTTTCATCATGTAGATGCATTTCTAGCTCCATGGCTTCCTCCACAGAGTACTTACACTGATTGACTTGTAAATAAGCTTTCTGGTCTCTGCAGTGACATCTGAGTCAAAGATCCTTGATCTGAATATCAGATGTTTCAGCTTGTGGCACCTGTAGGATTCTGGGAAAAGGTTGTGTATTATGGGCTATCTTCCATCACATTCTTAGAACCTTCTGATTGATCTCACTGGAGAAGAAGGAGTGGGTACTCAAAGCAAAGAGATAACATTTGTCAAGTCAAATGTGATGAAAATAAGGATCTGCTGTTGGTCTGCTCACATTGCCATCGAATTCTACAGCATAAGAACTCTTCCTCTTTCTCTTTGTCTTACATATTTTCCATCCTCTCTACTGAGGTATTCTTTTGGCATGGAGGAATTGATATAGATGTCCACTAGACCAGAACACATACACTGGAAATTGAAAAGTTATGTTTCACAGAATTAAGTATTGCTCCACTGCAAATGAAGCTATCCAACAAAGGCTGAGATGAGAACTAACTATGTGTTCAAATGTAAATATTTAAAATATATTTACCAATATGTCCAGTTAGCAAAACAACTGTACTAGGTTCTTCTCTAAGAACTATGACCTTATTTTTAATTGGGTTAATTAGAATTTTAATGTCTAGTTTCTTGAGTTCTTCATATATTTTGGAGATCAGACTTTTTTCTGATGTGGGGTTGGTGAAGATCTTTTCCCACTCAGTAGGATGCTTTTTTGTCTTAATGACAGTGTCCTTTGCTTTACAGAAGCTTCTCAGTATCAGGACATCCCATTTATTCATTGTTGCTCTCATTGTCTATGCTACTGGGGTTATACGTAGGAGGTCATCTCCTGTGCCCATGTGTTGCAGGTTATTTCCCACTTTCTCTTCAATCAGGTTTATTGTGGTCAAATTTATGTTGAGGTCTTTAATCCATTTGGACTTGAGTTTTGTGCATGATGATAGATATGGATATTTTCATTCTTCTACAGGTTGACATCCAGTTATGCCAGTACTATTTGTTGAAGATGTTTTCTTTCTTCCATTGTATAATTTTAGCTCCTTTATCGAAAATGAGGTGTTCATAGGTTTGTGGGTTAAAATACGGTCTTCTTTATGATTCCATTGGTTGACGTCTCTGTTTTATGCCAATGCCAAGCTATTTTTTTTACACTAGCTCTGTAATAGTTTGAAGTCAGATATGGTAATGCCTTCGGAAGTTCCTTTATTTTATTGGATTGTTTTGGCTATCCTGGGTCTTTTGTTTTTTCATATAAAGTTGATTATTGTTCTCTAAAGTCTGGGAAGAATTTTGTTGGGATTCTGATGGGAATTGCATTGAATTTATAGATTGCCTTTGGTAGAATTGCCATTTTTACTATATTGATCATCCCAATCTAAGAGCAAGGGAGATCCTTCCATTTTCTAGTGTCTTCTTCAAATTCTTTCTTCAAACACTCAAAGTTCTTGTCAAATATATCTTTCACTTCCTTGGTTAGTGTTACTACTCCAAGATACTTTATGCTATTTGTGGCTATCGTGAAAGTGACGTTTCTCTGATTTCCCTCTCTGTTTCTTTCTTTTTTTGTATAGGAGGGCTACTGATTTCTTTGAGTTGATCTTGTATCCTGCCACATCACTGAAGGTATTTATCAGCTGTAGGAGTTCTTTAATAGAGTTTTTAGTGTCACTGATGTACACTATCATATCATCTGCAAATAACTAAAGTTTAACTTCTTCTTTTCCTATTTGAATCCCCTTGATCTCCTTATGTTGTCTTATTGCTAGAACTTCAACCACTATGTTGAAGAGATATGTGAGAGTGGACAGCCATGTCTTGTTCCTTATTATAGTGGAATGGCTATAAGTTTCTCTCCATTTAACTTGATATTAGCTGTTGGCTTGCTGTATATTGTTTTTAATATATTTAGATACGATCCTTGTATCCTTAATCTCACCAAGACCTTTATCATAAAGGGGTGTTGAATTTTCTCAAATGCTTTTTCAGCATCTAATGAAACAATCATATGATTTTTTTCTTTCAGCTTATTTATATGATGGATTACATTGATAGATTTGCATATGTTGAACCAGCCCTGCGTATTTGGGATGAAGCCTACTTGATCATAATGTATATCTTTTTGATGTGTTCTTGGATTCGGTTTGTCAGTATTTTATTGAGGATTTTTTTTTATTTTATTTATTTTTTTTTGTTTGTTTTTCGACACAGGGTTTCTCTGTGGCTTTGGAGCCTGTCCCGGACCTAGCTCTTGTAGACCAGGCTGGCCTCGAACTCACAGAGA
>JAGDQN020000098.1:161423-174915 GCA_019206885.2 Microtus richardsoni | reverse complement strand
GGACTTGATTGGGGAAGGGGAAGGGAAATGGGAGGCGGTGGCGGGGAGGAGGCAGAAATCTTTAATAAATAAATAAATATATATATAAATTAAAAAAAAAAGAAATCTGTGAAGGCTTCTTTTGGGCCCTCTCTAACCTTAGTAAATGATTCAATCTTCTTTCCTACTTCTTCAATTCTGTCCCAAGCATTCAAAGCTGCTGCATGGCATAAAGACAGGATGTGACCATCATCTAGGGATTGCTTTTCTACAGTAGCATAATTTCCTTCTCCAAGAAGTTGATTTTGGCTGGGCGGTGGTGGTGCACGCCTTTAATCCCAGCACTCGGGAGTCAGAGGCAGATGGATCTCTGTGAGTTGGAGGCCAGCCTGGTCTACAAGAACTAGTTCCAGGACAGGCTCCAAAGCTACAAAGAAACCCTGTCTTGAAAAAAAAAGTTGATTTGGCAGATTTCCATACTTCTAGTTTATTCCACTGTTCAATGGTCTTAGCTGCTGTAAGAAATTCTTCAGCCAGTAGCCTTTAAGTTACCTGCCCACTTGGGCGTGGCCTCTTATACTATAAATGCCAATATAAAGCGCATGTTCCCTCTTTCTTCTGGCTGCTGAATTTGGTTGCTGTTCTCAGTTTGACAGAGGACTGTGATCTGTGAGTCTACCCCTAAATAAATAACCCTCTGTTATACTCAATTCTGAGCTAGTGTGGAATTTCATTTTAGTGTCCGTCTTCATCTGGCACCCCACATGGATCCCAATGGGAAATTATGTAGGCTCAGGGATCTCATTGAAAAAAAGAGGAATTTGGATAGGATAATAGATCAGTGTGAGCTTACTCACACTAATAATAATAGTGAGTAATGGAGTGAATATTTGTGAGCTATTATTTATAGGCAATTTACATTGGTATAGATTCTTATATATTGATATAAGCTTAAGCTTAAATTATATTGACTATTTTCCTATTTTTGTCTACAATATTTGTATACCTAGGCAAAGTTATTTTGTCATATTGTATGCATGCATGCTTCTACCTCTGTTTAAGACATTTTTTATATTGATACAATTTTAGGATGTATTTATCATTTTGCAATATAAATTCCTACCTCTGATCAAGATACTTAGACATTGTTTACATTTTGAGGTCATTGTCCTCATTTGTTGCACAGTTGTTTAAAGATTGTTTAATATTCTAATATGAAGTCTTAGTCTTTAAGTTATATAGGTATTAAGAATTATTGGTCAATAGTCATGATGTTTGTCATATTTATAGTTAGACTAATCAGGTTCTTTAGATACATAGAGATTGCATTCTACATAGATTGGTAATCTTCAACTACTTGAAAGAGCTGTAGAGTATGGCATTAAAATAACTTAGGGTTCTGTTTGACATGAGACATGATTGCTCCTGGCAGCACCAATCTATTCCCAATAGGATATTAAGTACTGAAGACACTCCACTTGGAGCTTGTTTTCTTCTTGACAAAACTGGCCTTTGGTAAAGGAACTGCCTATGCCTCAACCACTGACAAGGTACATGGTATCAGGAAATGTATAAGCAGGACTGTCAAATCTTGCCAAGACAGGGTAAAACAGTTTTGAAAATTTCCTGCCTCTGAAAATGGTCTGTCAGTTACTCTAGGCTTTAGCCAAGTTGTTTGCTGTAACATTACAAATGAGGTTTTGGGTGATTGCCCAGGTAACCAGTTGTCTCTGTCATTTGTTGCATATTTTGGAAGTTGCTTGATGGCTTTTTCTGCTTACTCAAGTACTGTTATTCCCCTTCTTGGGACATAGATGGGGTTGAAGACTCCATAGTTGTAGTTACTTTCCTCTCATGACTTAGCCAAGTTATTTATAATACAAGATTTAATCTCCTTAGGATAGGATAATTTTTGAAACATTTATCACGTTTCTTGCTTGATATTGTTTATGCTGGTGGTTGCAATTCTAATTTTTTATATATGATATTTGTTCTTATTATATATAATTTTGTATTAGGCTTAGAACTTTCTTACTTAAACAAATGGGGGAAGTGATGTAAGAATTCCTACAGCCAGTAGTCTTTAAGTTACTCACCCACTTGGCGTGGCTTTTTATACTATAAATGTCAATGTAAACTGTGGGTCCAGCCTCTCTTCTGACTGTGGGAATTGGTTGCTGTTCTCCATTTGAGCAGAGAGTTGTGATCTGTGAGTCTAACCCTAAATAAATAACTCTCTATTATAGTCAATTCTGAGCTAATGTGGAATTTCTTTTAAGAGCCTATCATCGTGTGTGTGTGTGTGTGTGTGTGTATGTGTGTTTAGAACCTTTTATTTTACATAAATGTTCCTATTTCAAAGTTCTTGTTAAGATACTACCTCTGGATATTTCTATTTCTGCAGGAAGCCGGACAGAATAGCCATTACAAGATGGCGCCGACACCCTGTCTTATTGGAAATAAACAACTCCATATTTGGCTAAGCCTTTGAGAGCTGCGTGTCCCCGCTTCCCGCACATTAGGTGGTTTAGAGTCCTTGGGCCTATCACGATGCAGTCTGGTGTCAGCTGTTGGTGGCGACCAATCACAGGGCAACCGGTGTGCCAATTCCCTATTTAAGCAGCTGCTTTAGCACTCTCTGCCCCTTCGCTTCTTCCCCTTCGCTTCCTGCCTTTCCTTTCCTGCCCCTCATTTCCTGCCCCTCTCGCTTCCTGCCCCCTCAATCAAAGGACTCCAGTAAAGCGTGATCTGAGTAGAATCCTCATGTGGTGGTGTTCTTTCTCGCCGGTCAAGAGGTTCGCCGCATATTTCTGAGTATCTGAAACTCTTCAACTAAAAATAACTTTTCAAATTTCCACTAAATTCAAAAGCAGTCTCCTGCTTTAAGAATATTAAGTATAGGTTCCAGTAAAAAAAATTGTCCCAATAGGAGAATACCATCCTTCTATTGACATGTATTTTCTCTTCTAGTATGAATTATGTTTTGCCATGTATCTCCAGAATCACTCAATATACCTAAAAGTAAAACTGCCCATATTTAGATGCCACTCAATTTAATGGTGCTACAAAAGAAGGCACTGGACTTTTGTTTGGATACCTTAGTGGTGCAATATGAAGAAGACAGACAATTTCTATTTTCTTGAGCAAAAGGAAAGACTCAAAAATGTCATTTTATCTAAATATTAGTGTGCTGTATTTGAGTATTTAGGGTCATCTAAGTAGTGTGTTGTCAGCATACAGTGCCAAATCTTAGGGATTTATGTTAGTTATAGTCAAGTTCTTACTCATGCTAGATGCCCACGGTGTTGGAGAAGGCTCTATTTCCTTTCAACTCCTAAAAACACAGGCTGATAGAATATTCAGTCTGGAACATGCTTCCAAAATTGCTAAGGCAGTTAAAAAGATAGGGATGTAGATCAGATGGTGGATGTGTAAGCTCAGCAATGATATACATAGAGCATTTCATTCTCTTGACCAAGGCAAAATGTGTGGCAATGTCTGAAGACAATAATGATGAATAAAATGCTGGAACAATGAGAAAAACCATACAGGAAGCATCAAGAATGGGAAAGTCCACAAAAAGTAAGCAAGTCCATAATCTACATGCCAAGTTCATAGGGAAAGAGGGTATCTCCATTAATGAAGTAAAATGGTGACAATGCATGCTTCTTTTGGTCTGCAGCCCTTCAGGTGGTTTATATAACCCAAGTTGCCTTTTTATAAAGGTGAAGTAATTACCTAGTTCCAACTCATCATGTAATTTCTTCCTACAGAGACTATATTAACTCAGGGTGGCATATTACTAATATTAAAATGCATAACAATTTTCAGAGAGATTCTTCCATAAGTGAAAAAGGAAAGAGAAGGCTGCAAGCTGACTCGAAAGCCTGAGCCAATAATGTAAGTATCACTGTCTCTCCTTGCCTGCCTGCATATCTGCCTCCATGCAAAGTTGCTAGTGCAGCCCACCTGAGCAGCGTAGGTGGAAGCCTGGGAGCCCATGAGCATGACTGTTCTGCACACCCATGGTGAGGATGCAACCAGAAAAAGAGTGGGATAAGAAGGGGTGTGGTGCTAGGGGAGAGCAGAACTTAAATTGAGGGAACTTAGAAAAGCTTTGTTTATAGGTCATTGTAAATGCACATAACACAAAGCCCTCTAATCTTTACAGAAGATTGTGCTCTGCATTCCATTTTTAATTTATTGAGGGATTTTTAAACAATCTTTGCAAAGTTCCCCTCTAACTATCTCCATCACATTTTTGATACCACTTCTCTCATTTCCCATTTACCCATGATATCTCATCTAATTCCATTTTCCAGGGCAATCCATGCATCCAGTAGCACAGAAACTGAGAACAACAATCAATAAATGGGATCTTCTGAAATGACAAAGCTTCTATAAGGCAAATGACATGGTAAATAAGACAAAAAAGCAGCCTGCAGAATGGGAAACAATCTTTGACAACCCCACATCTGACAGTGTTAATCTACAGCATATATAATGAAGTCAAGTAACTAGAAATCAAATATTAAATAATCCTATTTAAAAATGGACTATTGATCTAAAAAGAGTACTCTCAACAGAAGAATCTGAAATGAATCAAAGTCATTTAAGGAATTGTTCAGCATTCTTAATCATCAGAAAATGCAAATAAAATCCCTGTGAGATACCATCTGTTACCTATTAGAATGACTAATTTCAAAAATACTAATGATAGCTTATGTTGAAAAGGATATGGAGTAAGGAATCATGTCTCCATTGCTGGTTGGAGTGCAAACTTAATCAGCCACCTTGGAAATCAGTATGGTAATTTATCAGAAAAGTTAGATCAATCAACCAAAAGACCCAGGTATACCACTCTTAGGAACACACCCAAAGGATGCTCAATCATACCACAAGGACACTTCTTCAGCGATGTTCATGTCAGCATTATTCAAAATAGCTAAAACTTGGAAAATACATAGATGTCTCTCATACAAGGAATGAATAATGAAAATGTGATATATTTATGCTAGGAGGATTACTAAGTAGAAAAAAATGACAACACAAAATTTGCAGACAAATACATGGAACTAAAAAAATCATACTGAATTAAGGAACCCTGACTCAGACAAATATGGTATTCATTCACTCATAAGTGGATACTATATGTAAAGAAAAGTAAAATCACTACAATCCACAACTCCAGAGATTACTAGGTAACAAAGAGTACCCAAAGAGCAAATGATTTTGAAAAGACAAATCCATTGTCAATATGGAATTTTAAACCTATATGAAAGTTAATGTCATTGAGCCAATCTCTTAATTGTCCTTAAAATTTTGATGGTAATAGAAATGGCAGCTTGAGAGAGAAGAAGGTTCCAAGAAAATAAAAGAAAAAAAATATCAGAATATATTGTATGAAAATATTATTATTCAAAATATTAGTTAAGGAATGAACTTTAAAAAAAAATTTTATGTGATGGTCTGGAGTGTTGTACACACCTTTAATACAGTAACTAGAGAAGCAGTAACAAGAAAATCTCTCATAATTTAATTCCAAATAGTCTAGACAGTGAGGGCAAGCCAACCACGGTGACCCTTAAAAAGAAAGGAGGAGAAGGGTGGGAGGGGGGAGAAGGGTGGGAGGATGGGGAGGGATATGGGAGGCTGGGAGGAGCTGGAAACTTGTTTTTTTTTCTTTTCTCAATAAAAAAAATATATAAAAAAAGAAACCCCCCCCCACAAAAAAAGAAAGGAGGAATGTTAGTTAACCGTTTTACCTGTGAATATGTGTTTCTGCATGTGGAGGACATGGTGTGTATGTGTGTGTGTGTGTGTAGAGGTGTATATTTGGATGAGTGAGATATCTATGTCTGTGATAAAAATTGGGCAAACCGTCACTGACTCCACATCCATCCTTTCATCAGAAGTAACTGAAATTATCCTAGTTTTTATTCTGTCCATGTCATGATAAGGTTTCTGTTATCTTAAATCTCACAGTCCATCATGTAGGTATATCAGTACATGAAATCAGAACAGGAAACTTATAGGATCTGAATTGAAAACCATAAAGAACCCTGTTTATTGGCCTGCCTTTCCAGGTTGTTCTACATGTTTTCTTATACAAACCAGGAATGATTTCCCATGGATGGAACCACCCATCTGCCTAGATCCTCCCTGTAAATCATTACTCAAGAAAATGAACACACAGTCATTCTTCCAGAACAACCTAATGGAGGAAATTTTTCCAAATGAAGTCCCTTATTCCCTGATGACTATAATTTGTATTATGTTCATAGAATTCTAACCACAAGACAAATGTACAAGCTGGTACTACCATTATAATATGATCCATTAAGTGACTCTCTGTGTGCATACTAGACATAAGTAAACACATAACTGATAAAAGACTTATGGATAAGAATTTACCTATCAAGTAGAATATAATTATATGTAATGTGTGAATTTACCATGAATTCTTAACCTCTACAAATAATTTGCATAGTGTTTTCCTTTTTGGAAGGCATGGAAAAGGGAAACCCAATGAACATGAAAGTGCAGACACAAACTATCTCTGAAGCAACCAAAGGCCAAATTCACCAATATAGTATGAGAGATGCGATACAAATTTATTTATGTAATACTCCTTCCCAAGTTTTTGTTCACACAATGAAAATATCAGATAAACCTACAATGAAACATGCTGAGAATAATACCTGAAAAATATTCTAACATTCAGAGCAAAGAACATGTGAAACACAGTACTCATAGTGGAAGTGACCATTAGAGCTTGCACAAGATGGCTGAATCCCTAATGTTAAGACATGTCTCTACCACTGCCACTCTAGTTAAAAAATTATGCACACAGAAATAAGGAATTTAAAATGTGAGATCTCCAATTACAAGTAATAGGCACACATTCTCAGAATGCTGATTGATCAGTGTGGGTCAAGCTCTGTACTTTATTTCCCCTATGGTTTATATTACCAAAACAAGGATAAAAGCTCTACAAACTCTTATTCTCTATTGTGTTCTACAACACAAGACACAGGGTTCCAATATTCATAACTGCCTACTTTTCTACTTTTTGTAATGGTTCAGCTTCCCTTCCCTATTTTTCACTTTCATTAAAACATCTCTCAAGACTAGTTGCATGCTACTGTGCCTCCTGAAGTTTAATTGACAGCCAAATTTCCCATTTCTTATAAATGCAATAATTATATATAAGAACATGGGTTTTTTGTATTACTGGCTAAAAAAAGAGATAAAAGTACATAGAGAAAGGTAGACTGACATATGTCAAGAGGTACTAAAACGAGTCCCTTGATACTATGTTCCAAAATGAGAAAGTGACTAGGTTGAGCCACATGAGGTAAGAACCAAATAAGTCTCTTGGGTATCCTCTCAGATAAACACTTGGAATCACATGTAATAATGTTAGTGAGCTTCTTCTTCACAAGTTATCTTCTAGACAAGTGATGAAAATAAGAATGATTTCACTGACACCAAGTGAATAAATTTTAAGTTGTTTCTTAAAGTAGGGTTACTGATAACTAAGAGGCCCAATTCCATACTAAATTCAGTGCTGCAATTTATAGAGATATACAAATGCATTTAGGTTAGGGTACACTGTTCTGCCTACACTGCATAAATGTGGACTCACTTAGGGTAAACACTCCTATGTTTTGCTTCCCAGGTCTACACAGTGTGATTCACACTAATTCCCATTTGTCACGGTTTGGAAATACAAACAATAACAAGAAAATGTTCCTGAGTTCCTGTATTCATCCTCTAAGAAACATAGGACAAATCTCATTCACCTGAGGGAAGTGGAAACCAAGTTCTGTGGTTTCTTTTATCCTCTCGGGAGCTTGTGCCAATGCAAAGCAGCCCTCAGGCTCACTATAAAAGCCCAGGCCCAGCTGAGAGGCCCCATCTCCTTCTCACTAGAGCTTCCAGCAAAGCATGGCTGTCCTGGTGCTGCTCCTCTGCCTGGTGATATTTCCAAGTTGTAAGTGTTTCAGGGTTTCAGGAGAGGGACCCAGGAATGTCATTTATAAGTTGTATGACTGATCATGATGTTGCTTGTCTCCAGGTGTCTTTTCCCAGGTACAGCTGAAGGAGACAGGACCTGGCCTAGTGCAACCCTCACAGACCCTGTCTCTCACCTGCACTGTCTCTGGGTTCTCATTAACCAGCTATTATATACACTGGGTTCGCCATCCTCCAGGAAAGAATCTGGAGTGGATGGGATTAATAAGGAATAATGGAGACACGAAGTACAGTTCAGCTCTCCAATCTCGAATCATCATCAGCAGGGACACCTCCAAGAGTGAAGTCTTCTTAAAACTGAACAGTCTGCACACTGAAGACACAGCCATATATTACTGCACCAGACACACAGTGAGGAAACTCCAATTTGAGCCTACACAAAACATACCTCCTTGTAGAGACATCTGGGACCAGCAGAGGGCACTAAGGATGAACAGGGATTCCTGAGAACCAAAAGTAATGTTCACTTCAGAGGCTGAGGCTTCATGACCTTGAGTTGTAATATCAGAACCTGTGGTTTGCTCTTCCAGCAAACATATCCTGAGGCCCCTCTTCTTTCTCTTATTATATTCAACCTTCTATGTGTGCAAACATGAGATCAAATTTTTTTACATACTCTCTAAATTATCCAGTTGCTTCTGACTAACAGAAGGAATGGCATATAATTTAATATATTCTGTGGTGTTCTCTCTGTCTTTGTCTCTCTCTCTCTCTCTTTGTTTGTGTGCATCTGTGTGAAATAATAATTCAAAAGGAGTCTGTAATTGTGACATTTATTGACTTGTAAAGCTTGGGAATTTTGAATATTTTGTAATTTATTTTGTAATTTATTCTCTTGAATATGTGATGGAGAAACTGCAGCTTCTCTGTAAAATACACTTTCCAAGGGTAGATTTGAAAATGAAATATACAATATTTCCTTCTTCTAAACCAAGAAAACTTAAAAGATTATACTTGGTTATCATTTGTGAAAGGTTCTAATATTAAATATATGCATCTTGTTAAAAATCAGTATGCACCTTAATTTTCAATGTATTATTCCTCTGTAGGCATATTTGCATGCCCTTGATGTACAAAATTCTCAGCCACTAGTGTGCACATGCCTACTGGTATAAGCTTCATTACTGCCTCCAACTGTCACCAGCCCTTTCCATAGCATCTGAGTTCTATAAAAACTGAGTTTGTGTAGTGGGGAGTGGCAGGGTTGAGTCCCGCCACCCAACTCCATGTGGGTCATTGCCTCGGTTCCATCTGTTGTTGGATGAAGGTTCTATGGTGATAATTAAGAGAATCATAAGTCTGACTACAGGGTTAAGTCAGTACAGACATCCTCTCCTCTATTGCATAGAGTCTTAGCTGGGGTCATCCCTGTGGGTTCTTGGGCATTTTTCTAGAACCAGATTTTTTGCTAACTCCATAATGGCTCCCTCAATCAATATATCTCTTTCCTTGCTCTCATATCTGTCCTTCCTTCATCTCGACTATCCTATTCCCTCAAGTTCTCCTCAACCCTCCCCTTCTCCCCTTCCTCCTATCCCCCACCCCCCTGCTCCCAAATTTTTGTCTGATTCCATTTTCCAGGTGGATGTATATATGTTTTTCTTTGGGTTCAACTTATTACCTCGTTTCTCTAGGATCCTGAACTATAGACTTGTTGCCCTTTGTTTATGACTAGTATCAACTTATAAGTGAGTACATACCATATTCTTTTTTGGGGATCTGTGTTACCTCTCTCAGAATAATATTTTCTAATTATATCCATTTACATGCAAAATTCAAGGAGTCATTTTTTTTTTTACTGCTGAGTAGTACTCTAATGTGTAGATTGCCACACTTTATCCATTCTTCGGTTGAGGGACATCTAGGTTTTTTCCAAGTTCTGGCTATTACAAATAATGCTGCCATGAACATAGTTGAACAAAAGCTCTTGTAGTATGATTGGGCATCTTATGGATATATTCCCAAGAGTGGAGTTGCTGGATCCTGAGGTAGGTTGATTCCCAGTTTTCTGAGAAACTGCCACACTGCTTTCCAAAGTGGTTGCACAAGTTTGCATTCCCACCAGTAGGGGATGAGTGTTCCCCTTACTGAACAACCTATCCAGCATAAGCTATCATTAGTGGTTTTGATCTTAGCCATCCTGACAGGTATAAGATGAAATCTCAAAGTTGTTTTGATTTGCATTTCCCTGATGGCTAAGGAAGAAGAACACGTCCTTAATTATCATATCATTTGGCCATTTGAAATTCTTCTGATGAGAATTCTCTGTTTATTTCAGTATACCACTTTTTAATTTGGTTATTTAGAAATTTAATGTCTAATTTCTTGAGTTCTTTATATGTTTTGGAAATCAGTCCTTTGTCTGACTTGGGTTGGGAGTGATTTTTTTCTCACTCAGTGGGCTGCCTTTTTGTCTTATTGAGTGTGTCCTTTGTTTTTCAGAAGCTTCTCAGTTTCAGGAGGTCCCATTTGTTTATTGATGCTCTTATTATCTGTGTTACTTGGGTTATATTTAGGAAATGGTCTTCTGTGCCCATGCATTGAAGGTTACTTCCCACTTACTTCTCTATCAGGTTCAGTGTGGTTGGATTTATATTGAGGTCTTTAATCCATTTGGACTTGAGTTTTGTGCATGGTGACAGATATGGATCTATTTTCATTCTTCTAGAAGCTGACATCCAGTTATGCCAGCACCATTTGTTGAAGATGCTTTCTGTTTTCCATTGTATCTTTTAGGGCATTTTTATTAAAAATCAGGTGTTCGTAGGTGTGCTAATTAATATCTGGGTCTTCACTTTGATTCCATTGGTCAACATCTCTGCTTTTATACCAATACCAAGCTGTTCTCATATGGTACCTCTGTAATACAGCTTGAAGTCAGGGATGGTAAGGTCTCTGGCAGTTCCTTTATTGTACAGGATTGTTTTGGATATCCTGGGCTTCTTGTTTTTCCATATGAAGTTGAGTATCATTCTCTCAAGGTCTGTGAAGAATTGTGTTTGGATTTTGATTGGAATTGCATTGAATCTCTAGATTGCCTTCATTAAAATTGTCATTTTTACTATATTGATCCTTCCTATTCAATAGCATGGAAGATCTTTCTATTTTCTAGTATCTTCTTAAATTTCTTTCTTCAAAGACATAAAGTTCATGTCAAATAGGTCTTTCACTTCCTTGGTTAGTGTTACCCCAAGATAATTTATGTGATTTGTGGCTACTGTGAAGGGTGATGTTTCAGTGGTTTCCTTCTCACCTTCTTTATCCTTTGTATATAGGAGGGCTACTGATTTTTTTGAGTTGATCTTGTATCCTGCCACATCACTGAAGGTATTTATTGGCTGTATGATTTCTCTGGTAGAGTTTTTGGTGTCACTTATATATCATCTGCAAAAGACAAAGTTTAACTTCTTCCTTTCCAATTTGAATCCCCTTGATCTCCTTATGTTGTCTTATTGCTGTTGCTAAAACCTCAAGAACTATGTTGAAGAGATATGGATAGGGCAGACAGCCTTGTCTTGTTGCTGATTTTAGTGGAATCACTTTGGGTTTCTCTCCACTTAATTTAATGTTAGCTTCAGCTTGCTGTATATTGTTTTTATTATACTTAGATATGATCCTTGTACCCCTAATCTCTCCAAACCTTTATCATAAAGGGATGTTCAATTTTATCAAATGTTTATTCTGCATCCAATGAAATGATCATATAATTTTTTTTCTTTTCGTTTATTTATATGGTAAATCACATTGATTGATTTTTGTGTATTGAGCCAGCCCTATATCTCTGGGATGGAGCCTACTTGGTCATGATGGATGATTTTTTTTATGTGTTCTTGAATTTGGCTTACCAGAATTTTATTGAGAATTTTTGCATTCATGTTCATGAATGAGACTGGTCTGAAATTCTCTTTCTTAGTTGAGTTTTTTTGCGGTTTTGGTATCAGGGTAACTGTAGCTTCATAAAAAGAGTTTGACATTAAGCCTTCTGTTTCTATTATGTGGAACACTTTGAGGAATATAGGTATTAGCTCTTCGTGAAAGTTCTGGTAGAATTCAGAGCTAAAACCAACTGGCCCTGGACTTCTTTTGGTTGGGAGGTTTTTGATGGCAGCTTCTATCTCCTTGCGGCTTATAGATCTATTTAAATTGCTCACCTGGTCTTGATTTAATTTTGGTAGGTGGAATCTGCCTAAAATATGACCATTTCTTTTACATTTTCCAGTTTCGTGGAATACAGATTTTTGTAGTAGGACCTAATGATTCTCTGAATTTCCTCAGTGTCCATTTTTATATCCGTCTTTTCAGTTCTGATTTTGTTAATTTGGATGTTTTGTCTCTGCATTTTGTTTAGTTTGGATAAGGGTTTGTCAATCTTGTTAATTTTTTTCAAAGAACCAGCTCTTTCCTTCATTGATTCTTTGTATGGTTTTCTGTGTTTCTATTTTGTTGATTTCAGCCCTCAACATAATTATTTCCTGTCTTCTTCTCCTGTTCAATGAGTCTGCTTCTTTTTTTCTAGAGCTTTTTGCTGTTAGGTCATTTTGCTGTTAGATCATTTTTCTGTTAGATCATTGATGTGAGCTTTCTCCATTTTTTTATGTGGCACTTAGTGCTATGAACTTTCCTCTTAGCACTGCTTTCATAGTGTCCCATAGGTTTGGATATGATGTACCTTCATTTTCATTGAATTCAAAGAAGATTTGAATTTCTTTCTTTATTTCTTCCTTGACCCAGGAGTGGTTCAGTAGTTGACTGTTCAGTTTCCATGAGTTTGTAAACTTTCTGGGATTAGGATTATTGTTGAATTCTAACTTTATTCCATGGTGATCCGATAAAACACAGTGGATTACTTCAATTTTTGTATCTGTGGGTGTTTGCTTTGTTACCGAGAATGTGATCAATTTTAGAGAAGGTACCATGAGATGTTGAGAAGTAGGTATATTCTTTGCAGTTTGGATGGAATGTTCTATAGATGTCTGTTAAGTCCATTTGATTCATTACATCTGTTAGTTCTCTTATTTCTCTGTCTGTTAAGTTTCTGTTTGTTTGACCTGTCCATTGTCGAGAGAGGAGTTTTGAAACCTCCTACTATTAGTTTGTGGGGTTTGATGTGCTTATTCAAGTTTTAGTAATGTTTCTTTTACATATGTGGGTGCTCTTGAATTAGGGTCATAGGTATTCAGGATTGAGTCTTCACCTTGATGAATTGTTATTGTTATGAGTATAAAATGTCCTTCTAGTCCCCAGATCATTGGGCTACCAGGAGGCCCTGTTTAGTTGCTGAGGAATCCCATCTGGACAGGTGAGTGTTTGCTTTCCAGGGGAGGATTGTCCCAGAAGAGAGCACAAACCCCCTCCCCCAGCTCCTTCTGCAGGGCTGTCTTTCTTAGGCACGACCCAGACCCCCAGCACCCCTCCCCAACCCTGCCCTGCTGTATGCTAGGACCAGTGCTCAAGAACAGTTTTAAGCTCCTACACT